>JAODAL010005791.1:0-139856 GCA_025379985.1 Phyllomedusa bahiana | reverse complement strand
ATACAACAAATAAATTCTACAGGTGGGAAAACAGAATGGGTTCACTTTTGGCAAATACCACAAAGACATGGCAGACGAGGCCCCCCATAGCGGCAATAAAGTCTTTATCAACGGGTACTCAAAAACAACAATTGGTTTTGCACATGGAAAAACTTTGTTTGAAAAAACAAATGCACACTGGTGTGGCAGCAATTCATATAGACATTACAAATTCAAAAAACAGTGGCACATTATGGACTAAGGAAACCGTCAAATGGGACATAGGAAATTTGGAAAAAGCATTACTGCTAACTAGGATACATGAAAAAAATTGAGGTTCTCAGTTCACACTTTTGGACAATAATGCTTAAGCCCACCTCCCACTCATGAAGTGGAACTAAAGTGCAGGTGGGTCCTACGCTATTGTTACCTCTATTGGGTCCTATTCAGACCTGCATACCTTAGGGAGCGAAGATACCTGCTTCAAAGAACACTGCACTGGTTTAAAACCTGGGGAAGTGGGTGGGGTGCAAACACCAAAATGGAGACTACCACTCCTCCCTACATATAATCAAAAACAACATTGTGTTTTGCACATTGAAAAACTTTGTTTGAAAAACAAATGCACACTGGTGTGGCAGCAATTCATTATAGACATTACAAATTACAAAAATAACAGTGGCACATTATGGACTAAGGAAACCGTCAAATGGGACATAGGAAATTTGGAAAAAGCATTACTGCTAACTAGGATACATGAAAAAAATTGAGGTTCTCAGTTCACACTTTTCATGTATCCTAGTTAGCAGTAATGCTTTTTCCAAATTTCCTATATCTCATTTGACGGTTTCCTTAGTCCATAATGTGCCACTGTTTTTTGAATTTGTAATGTCTATATGAATTGCTGCCACACCAGTGTGCATTTGTTTTTTCAAACAATGTTTTTCCATGTGCAAAACCAATTGTTGTTTTTGATTATATGTAGGGAGGAGTGGTAGTCTCCATGTTGGTGTTTGCACCCCACCCACTTCCCCAGGTTTTAAACCAGTGCAGTGTTCTTGAAGCAGGTATCTTCGCTCCCTAAGGTATGCAGGTCTGAATAGGACCCAATAGAGGTAACAATAGCGTAGGACCCACCTGCACTTGAGGTCCCCTTGATGATTGGGAGGTGGGCTTAAGCATTTTTGGCCAAAAGTGTGAACTGAGAACATCAATTTTTTTCATGTATCTAGTTAGCAGTAATGCTTTTTCCAAATTTCCTATGTCCATTTGACGGTTCTTAGTCATAATGTGCCACTGTTTTTTGAATTTGTAATGTTATATGAATTGCTGCCACACCAGTGTGACATTTGTTTTTTCAAACAAAGTTTTTCCATGTGCAAAACCAATTGTTGTTTTTGATTATATGTTGGGAGGTAGTGGTAGTCTCCATTTTGGTGTTTGCACCCCACCCACTTCCCCAGGTTTTAAACCAGTGCAGTGTTCTTTGAAGCAGGTATCTTCGCTCCCTAAGGTATGCGGGTCTGAATAGGCCCCAATAGAGGTAAAAATGGGTGGAAACCCACCTCACTTGATCCCTTGAGATTGGA
Source organism: Phyllomedusa bahiana (assembly GCA_025379985.1). Lineage (NCBI taxonomy): Eukaryota > Metazoa > Chordata > Amphibia > Anura > Hylidae > Phyllomedusa > Phyllomedusa bahiana. The sequence goes on along the minus strand of JAODAL010005791.1, from coordinate 138,288 downwards.
GGGGGGCTTAAGATTTTGGCCAAAAGTTGAACGGGAAAACCCTAAAATTTTTTTTTCATGATCCTATTACATAATGCTTTTTCCAAATTTTCTATGCCCCATTTGCGTTTCCTTTCCATATTGTCCATTTTTTTTTTTTTAATTTTTTTATCAAGGGTAAAACCTAACAAGCCCCCAAACATAGAAAAAGTTTATGGATTTTTTCGAACCCTTTACAGTGTGACCCCTATAAATGCCCAAGGGTATCACTTTTTTAATTTCATAAATTTCCACTCACAGGCAAGGGGGACTACAAAGGAAACTCCGGGGCCAAAGGGGGTACTCGGCCCCAGTTTTTTAAATCCAACCCACAAAAACCCCCCCTTCTCACAAAATGACAATGACATATAAGAGATCGACGGGGGTGGACCCCTTTCTTTCTCAACGTTTACTTCAAAAGCCCAAGGGACCAACCCTACTGGCCCAACAACCAATATCCCTAAAAAATGGGGAACTATAAAACCCTAGCTAAAATTCGGGGCCTTTAGATTGAAAAATCCCTCCCCAAATTATTATCCCTCACAAAATTTTATCCCCAAACGGGCACTCCACAAAAAATTCTACACAAGGGCGGCTATAACCGAGCTCGGGAGGGGGCACTTAAAATGTTTCTCACCTAGACGCGAAAAAAGTTTGAAAAGGTGTCCGGGCCTTTTTCTCAAAGCCACTTTCCGTAGGGGGTTGGGGGGCCCTTTTCCAGCTTCGTTGACCACCCAATCTAACCTACTACTTCCTTGCTCTTTAAATAAAAAAAAATTCCCGGTAATTGACCTTTTAAAGGGGGAGCTAAACAAGGGTGTCCCTTCACCTTTGTTTTTTAACCCTTCATTGTTCCCCGTTGTCACATTCCAATCCCCTCTTACCATAATTTCTTTCCCACATAGGGAAAAAAAGGTCAGGGTTTATGCTGAGATTCCTTTTAATGGTACCAACCCCTAACAACCTCCCCGGGTACTTGGGGATTGAGGGACAGGGGCGCACTGTGGGTTACCATCATTTTGATAAGTTTTGAGGTATGCTCTTGGGGGCCCACACACCTTGTGGTCTACATCCATACAATTCCGGTGAAAACAAAAAATTAAATATCGGGGGGTTTGGGAAACCGAATCCAAGCCCTAATAAAAAAAAATGTTTTACCCGGGAAACTCCAGACCCAGAAGAAATGGCCCCAAGTTTCCATTATCTTTTTCAGGCATGTAACCTCAAAAAAGGGGGATTCCCCTCCCTACTCTACACTTTCCAGTCCCATTTTCTCCCCGGGGGGGAAAAAACATAAATCCCGTCGGGGCATTTTGAATAAAGAAAGCACGTTTTCCTTTGTACATCTTGCACCACGCAAACCCCTAAGTTTGGTTTTCCCAATTTCCTATAAAAATTTTAAACCCCCTTTGGGGCCGGTTCTTGCTGATTGACCAATTACGATTTTTTTTACAGACGGGCGCGGCCAACCCAAACCTTCCCCATGTCTCCCCCCCTTTAATTTTTTGTTCCTCCTTTTTAAAACAATTACCCCCAAGAAAAATAAAATCAAATTTTATGCCTATCGGCGGGGGGCAAAATTGGGCAAAAAAAAAACCCAAAACCCTTTATTCCCATTTTCTGTCTTTAATGTCAAACCAATTTCAAGGGGAAAAATCTAAATTTTTAAAAATTTTTTATCAATGGCCTGCAAAAAGTGCGACACTTCGTGCACCCGACACCCGACAGCACCCCCTTTGGGCTCAGCAAAAAACCCTACACTCCATTCCCTTCTTTAACTTATGCAAAGGGGAGCTATTTTTCCCCAATGACCAAAAAATATCCCAATTGAAAATTTTTAATTTTTTTGGGGTCTCTGACCCCCCTTTAAAAAGCGCATCTCCTTTTAAAATATAAAAAATCTTCTAGTTCAAATTTGATCAATCTGGCTGGGCCGACAAAATCAGACTAGGGGTGCTTCCTGACACCATCATGATATTAACTTTTACATCATAAAATATCTACCCTTAAAAACAAATTTTTTTAAAAAAAAAAAAAAAAAAAAAAACATAAATTTTTTTTTTTTTTTCCTTAAAAAGGGAGGTTTTCAACAGAATCTTGGGGGCCCCGACCACTTTATCACGCTATGGGGTGCCGGGTTTGGGTATGGAACGTATTAAATTTCAAAGGATACCACACCTCTCTTTCACCCATGCCCCGGGGCAAATTTTTTTTTGTAACAGGGGAAAAAAAAAATTACTAACGGAGGGAATGCTACAATAATAGCCACTGCCCAAAAGGGGAATTTTTCATGTATCACAATAGGGCCCCCACCTTTTCTTTTTTGGGGCAAACAACTTTTTATAGGGTTGGGGGGACTTTTCACTAAAAGGGGGGGAAAGGCAGGAAATTTTTTTTCCTTGGGGGACATTTTTAAAACATTTCCAGAGGAAAAAGCAAGATAAGGACATTTTTTGACTGACCCTCATGTAATGGGGAAGGGAAATGCGGAAAACAACCCCGGGGTTAGAATGAGGGGGAGAAAAAAGAATCAATTGGCACACGATGGGGCGCTAAAACCCGTTTAAAAACAGAGCCCATATTTTGGGATAAGGACCCGGGGGACTCCCCGAGGGGATAAAGGAGGGGGAAAAGGGCCCCCAAGCAACACGCCCGTTCGTTAGGGAAAATTTTACATACCGTAATAACAGTTAACCCCCAAATTTTTAGCACAAAAATGTGTAAAAAACCCCCTCGGGTTATACTCGACATGTCGGGGCTCGGGCGCCCGATGGCCCCCGGGGGCCGGGGAGGGGGCACTTCAGCAATGCAGCTCTCAGGGGCCGATATAGCTGAAACCCGATACCCGACAGCGTCAGGCGCTGTGATGCCCTCGCTGTCAGCGTTTCCCCCCCTTTTCGACTCCTCTGGGGCGCAACAAGTAAGAATACCACTGCGGGTCAGGAGCAAAACCTCCCCCCCGCATGGGGAAACCCGGGGGCCGCGACTCGTGGCTGTCCGGGGTTTCCGGGACCAGGTGTGTCACACGCTGCGTGCGCGCTGATGACATCACCCCCTGCCGAGAAATGCAGTAGACGTGCGCGGAAGGCCGGACAGCGAGGAGCGGAGCGCGAGGAAGCAACACGGGGAGCCCAAAGAGTGTTTTTTGTTTTTTAAAAATTGCCCTATACCTGCCTATATCTGCCTAGGGGACAAATACCTGGCTAAACCATACTATACCTGCTGGTAAACAACCTATACCAGCTTAACCTACCTTAGGACTTACCTGGCATAATCCTGACAAGGAGAACCGTAGACCAACTATAGAACCTACCTAGGACTTAACATCCTATACCTCCTAGGGACCTATACCTGCTATAAAAGAACCTGATACCTGCCATTATATCACTACCTAGTGGACCTAGACCTCCCAATAACTACAAACCTGCCTAGACCTATACCCTCCTATGACACCTATACCTGAGCCTAGGGGGCAATTACTGCCTATAAACCTTCCTATGGGGAAACATAAACGTCCTATACTTGCCTATAACCTGCCTATATTGGATCGATTAAAATCCTATAGCTCCTAGGGGAGAACATTATACTGCCTATAACGGCCTAGGGTGACATTAATCTCCTATACCACATATACTCCTGTACCATTAACTGCCTATTAATATTATAGTATCATTTTTATTTTGTAAATTCACCAGGATCCCTGGCGTTTTCCACCCTAGGCGTATACTCAGTCATATAAGCGTCCCGTTTTGTGTGGCTAAAGTAGGTGCCTCATTTATGACTCATCGCTAATCTTCGAGTATAATACGGTAAGGTTCAACAATTTAGTTTTGTTATTTTGTTAGTTCTGCATAGGAACTGCTTCTTGTGGTTGTGAACTGTTGGTTAGGTAGAATAAGGGAAAAAAAGAAAGAATTCTTCAGGAGATAACGTTTAAAAATTTAATGTAACAATACTAATGTTGTTAAAATGAGTTAATTCATCTGGATTTTAACTATGATTTATTTGAAGAAGTTTAATAAAAACAAGTAAATAATAAAAATAATCTTATTCATAACAGGTGTTAGCCCAACGCCACAAAATCTAGCCTCCCCATCTGGCAGTTTATGTCACTACTTGCCTACCTTTTCAAGTAATATTGTGAGTAGGTGTGTCTCGCCCAGTTTGGGCAAGTTTTGAGAAAACGACTCTCTTCTGCTGAAAACTGCAGATTACATTAAATACCTAAAAACATACAGATATAAGGGACACAGCGCTGGAAACAGCATCCTCTACACTAGCTTTGCTGTCCCTAGCAGAGGGGGAGGCAGAATGATTACAGTTCACTTTAAGTATTGCCCATTATTATAATACTCAGCAGTCAAGTTTTAGTGCACCACCAAAGGAGACAATAACTGCTGCATAGAAATGAGCATCTAACAAACTCTGCAACAGCTGAACAGTTAAAAAAAAAAAAAAAAAAAAAAAAAAGATTATTTATCCTTTTCTTTATCACTCCTTTTGTTTACTAAGATATCTTTGTCCAACATAGTCAATTGACACACCGCAATGCCTGCTGCAGCTGACTATACATATTTTAGATATTTATTTTTTATCACAGTTATTATTAGTGGTAGACCTCCCCCTCCTCCTCCCCCCAAAAAAACTAAAAAAAATATTACGAGTTAAAAATAAAAAAAGTATAATTTTGGCGTTAGTACCTCTGTAACTCTGAGAGCATTTGCAAAGTGAGATTGTTTGTTAACAAGTAATACTGGTATGAGAACGTGCTTTCTTCTACCATTCTGAAATTGCATGAGGAGCGAGTTAATCCCATTCTACTATTAATTGTCTATGTGGATTTGTGATGAGGGTGACCATTAAAAAACCCAACACTAATGGTTATCCACTTTCTGCATACACTTCTTAAACTCAAGGACCAAAGCTGTATCTCTCGCAACATAAACAACGAAGTGTTTTAAGAATACATTCCCTTGGTCGTGAGTTAAGAAGTGTATTCAGAAATGGATAAACATATTTGGTTTTAAAGCAACCTCACTCTCCAAACCAATGAGCATTATCTCTATATAGAGGAATGCTTCCTCTCAATTTTCTGAAATGGGAAAGAGAAAGAGCCTGGCCATACCATAACATCGTAAAACACTTCTCTTGCAACATGTTCTCACCAACTCCACAGAGGTAATACAAATAGCCACTTCTTTATTTTTAACCTGTAATTAAATTTATTTATTTTTTGGGGATGAGGAGGAGTCATACCACAATAATAACTTGATAACAAAAATATCTAAAATTATGTATCCTCACTGCCAGCAGAGCATCCGGATCTTTTTCAATGCGCAAATTTAGACAGAAACTTTTCTTATAACCAAACATGATAAAAATAAAAAAAAAAAAAAATCTATTTTTTTTTTTTTTTTTTAACTGGTCACTGTTAGCAAGTTTTGTATATGCTTTCCATTTACTATGCATCTTTATGTCACTCTTTGGTGGGAGCACTAAAAGTGACGCTGATATTATAATACATGGCAATAACTTAAGAAACCTGTCCACATAATTATGCCCCCCCCCCCCCCTTGCTAACACACAACTAGTGTCAGGATCTGTTTTCCAAGCGCTGGTCCCTTATTCTTGGAGTTTTTAGATATGTTAAGTACCAAAGCTCAGTTCTTTTCAGCCAAAGAACCAGTTTCTCAATCCCGGGCCACTCTAGGACTAGCCCCACCCACCTCACTACAATTATCATTGAAGAGGTAAAACGATTGAATAACTGCCAAGATGGGAGCAGGCTACATTTTGTCTGCGGCTAACACCCTGCTCATGAATAAGATTTTTTTTTTTTACTTTGTTTTTATTACACATCATCTAAATTGACATACAAGTTACACAGAATGAATTAACATCTTACAACATAGTGATTTGTTACAATACAATTTTTACAAACCGTTTATTCCTCTGCAAAATATTATTATCTTTTTCCCCCTTAGTCTGACCCTTAACCCAACTTCACAGAACTCACAAAGCATATTCCATTGCAGACCTAAACCAAAACTACCCATAACTAACACTGTTGCCAAATATTCCTATATACTCGAGTATAAAGCCGACCTGATATAAAACCAGCACCTACTTTTGCCACTAAATCCGTAAGCTTATGACTGCATTGTGATACAGTATGGGGATTAAAACGCAATGGTGTATTTTTTTTTTTTATTAATTTAATGAAAGTGTAAATTGAATTCCACCAAAATGAAGGAGGTATAGAATTGTTAATGCAAAAATAAAGTTTGAGAAAAGGTTTGGTAAAAAAGAAAAGTTTTGAAGTTGGATAGTACAATATTGAGTTGTGAAAGTGTTAGATTGATTGGATAAATGAATTTAGGGGATTGAATTTAGAAAATTTGATGTATTATGGTAAAATAGCAGGATTGGCAATAGATAGTGTTGATTTGAGATGTGTTGGTATAACTAGTATTTTGCTGGTGAGAGAGTATTGCATGATGAGTTCCCACTTAGGATATAAACTTTTTTGTCCCCAAAGTGTGTCAGGTTATCGCCCTACGAGTTGATGGCATTATTCCCCCGATTGTTACACAGCCTTATAGTAGTTTCACCAGCCATAGTGTTTTATAGCCATATAGTCCCACCTAGCAATAGAGCAGGTAATCACATTTTTAAAACAAAAATACCCACTTACCTTGATCCCCAGCCGATGCCGTCTCCCCTCACCCTGATCCTGCAAAGCCTCTGGCGGTCCCGGACTCCCGCGCCTCTCTGCTTCTTGCTCGACACACCTTGTGATGTCATCTGCCCACCACTATCACTTTGGAAATCTCGCTGCCGGTCGAGATACTCCGACGAGCCTCAGCTGCGCCAGCCTGTGATTCCACGGCGGACAGAGCCATTTCGTTTTTTCTCTTCTGAGCCCGGCATTGGTATCTCTTCACTTGATGTCGCTCAAGAGAGTCGCACACAGAGAGAGCGCTGACATCGCAACGGCCATCACAAGCCCTAACCCTGGTCAGTAATCTCCAATTCAGCTATATTGCGTCCCCCTGAACTGCATTACTTAAGTGTCCCCGCCGTCGACCGTGCCATGCTCGGCGCCCGAGACCGGCACGGACAAGTACTGAGTAGAATCCCAGGAAGTTTTTCATCACAGTTTTGTGCTGAAAAATCTCGGACTATACTCATTATTCGGTAAGGTCGAAATTTACCCAACTAACTCGTGTTCTATCTCTCATAAGTGGTTCCGGCTCCCATCCTAATACCACCTCGTGAACTGATCCGCCGTGCCTTATACAACGAAATATGCCCCTGGCCACTCCGATTTCTAACGCGTTAAGCCGCCAAAAACTCTCTTTGCATCATCTATTCTCCTCTTGTCTACCTCCCTCATTCGATGCCACGCGGTTTTCTTCCGAAATATTGCCTTCCCATGTCCAATAGGTCATTTCAAAACAGTCCATACACTTCGCCTAGTTCATCTCATTGGAATTTTTATAATTGCCCCACAGATTATAGAAATGCCTGATACCTTCGCCTTTTAGAAAACCTCCACCCATCCCATTACATCATATAGTAATTTTTCCCAATATTAATAAAGGTCGGGAGCCCTATGTAAGCCATACAAGTAAAATTGCCTGTCGACAGCTGCTGCTATATATGTTTCAGGCGACCCCCTCCCTGACTAGATAATCTGTGTTCTCCCTGTCTACAAACCGAAATATTGGCCGCACAGAAGCATGTGTGAAGAGAGATGATAGCGTACCTTCATAATATCACGTGTATTCGCCACGGACTCCCTTTATGTTACCGGCATTCCCATAGTCATTGATATAAGTCGAACTCTAGACCCACACTTAAGAACTGCTGTTGCAAACCGCCCCATTCGTGGCCCCTCAATGCAAAATATCATAATTATATTGTAACAATCATCTCCTGATACCTACAACCACTAGATATTTGTAGCATCCCTAACCCTTCTAATAACACTTGGATGTGCAGGCAGCATCCCTAGTCTGTCCACTTGGTCATCCACAGCCAGATGAATCATAATGACATCCGCATAAATATATTTAGAGAAGTTCAGAGTAGCCTTTGCGCGTAGTTGGTACAGCACACCCGCTAGCAAAAATCCATCCCATTCAATTGTACTATTGTTGTCGTCATCTGTAAAAGACCACACCATTGCATGGTTTAAGAGAAGACTATGTAGGTATGGTTCGTACTTCCCAAAAGGAAGTACTTTCTGTTCCGGTGGCACGAATGTCCGCCGTGTTCAGCCCTTTTGTCCATAAATTTATGTTGAAAATATTATGAAGTTCCCTCGTAAAGCTTTTTACTATTATTAGACGAGATAGGTGAATAATATTCTGTTTAGAGGTTTCATTGTTTGGCCAAATTTGCCGCCACGCCATCCAATAGAATTAACAGATATGTAACTTTATCTCTTCTTAAACGTTTAACAGTAATGAAACAAAAGAATGAGGGAACAGGGAATACATTCCACCAAACTGTCTGGATAAAAAACCACGCGAGATTTTCCTACAACCAAACCCTCCGAACCTATATGATGCCATAATTAAAGAGCCCCAACCTTCATGATTGCGCTGTGCAAGAGTAAAGGAGATTACTCTCTTCTATTATCTCAAAATGAATGCCCGTACTGGTCATTGATGATTTTCTCCTCCCAGGAGCCAAAAAATAGACATTAAAGATTAGCAGTAAGGGCGAGAAACTCCACCATTTTTAATGAGTTACAATCCCCTAAATAATTATAACTTGACCATTCGTGCTGTGTCCTTAAAGTGCCCAATAAACTCTTAGCGTGTGTTTAGAGAAGTGCAGCTGGGTAATCGGGAACCACACCCCCTAAGTTAATTTCTTGTGCACCAGCTATTTTATTCGGATTAGACTCACAACGTGTCGACGAGCCCTGCAGAGAGCTTACCCTCACACTAGCAAACGTGTTAGTGAAACCACATGCCTCATACCTGTGCCTTCACATCCGCATACCTCCACGTCTGCTTTAGTTGGCTTACCATTAAAATGATATCATCAGAATAAACCTTACATTTATTTCCCTATGATGGAAAGAATTGCTCAAGTAAAGAGGGACTTGGATAGTGATACAACAAGGATCATAATAGCTAAGAGAACAAAGTATATGGAGCACCGATCCCATGTTAGCTCCCTCGAAAGAGTCAATTAACCCACATTTTTTATTAATAGCAAGGAATAGTATATATAGATATGCATGGTTGGTCAACAAGCTGGAAAACTCCCCCATCCCTCAAACCAACTCATGTCTTGATTTACGTGACAACCGGTCAAACTCGTTTTCCTGCGTCGAGCCTGAACATTGTAAAGCTCCCGCTCATCCCATGCTCCCTAACCACCATTGCGGTACCTCAGTGTTCGAGACCTGTGCGATAAATTAACAGTTTGTGAGGATGAATAGTATTGGCAGGATTTCATCTAATGCCAAAGTTTAGACTAGGAGTTTATAGTCCTGATGTATAGGGAGATGTCTGTATGAGCCAGTATTGGATCCTCTGGGCTTTATGAAGTTAAAACAGTTTTAGAATCAATGAAAGAGTCCAACACACCGGTCGAAGCTCATAATATGTCATATGACAATTTTGAGAAGTGTTATTTCTTCGTATGATAGTTAAAAAAAATCGCCGTACAAGCTGCCCGTGGAGAATTTCCCGTCCGGCTAGTCCCTCTGATGCCTCCGTAGGCTGCAAATGCTTAATCTAACATAAGATACCCTCCTGGAAGCATCATTAAGGTCTGCACAGTAGTAGATTCGCGTATAAATCCATAAAATGGCTTAGTTTCTAGCGTGTTGCTTGGTTAGTGTTGTACCCGCGATATTTCAAATTAAAATAACAGTGCACATTAGGACTAAAACCGTCCAAAAGTGTATAAAAAATTTGAAAAAGCATTACGGGAAAACTAAGATACATGGAAAAAATTGATTCTCTGTATCACGACTACCTGTTGCCAATATACGCTTAACCCTGACCTCCCCAATCATCAAGACCTCAAGTGCAGTGTGTCTACGCTATTTTACCTCTATTGTCCTATTCAACCTGCAACCTGAGGTGCGAGATACCTCTTCAAAAGAACACTCACTGGTTTTAAAACCTCGAGTGGTGGTGGGCAGGCAAACTCCATATGAACTACCATCTACTCTCCCTACATTTTAATCAAAACAACAATTGTTTTGACAGGAAAAACTTTGTTTGAAAAAACAGAATGCACACTGTTGCAGCAATTCATATAGACATTAACAATTCAAAAAAATGGACAGCTTTATGTCGTACAGAAACCGCGATGCAAATAGAGCATAGCAAATTTGAAAAGCGTAAACTGCTAACTAGGATCAAGAAAAAAATAGAGAATTCGCAGGTTCAACGCGTTTGCCATAAATGCTAAGCCTAACCCCAATCATCAAGGACCTCATGCAGTTGGTCCTACCATTGTACCTCAAGAAGTCCCTATTCCTACCTCATACCATATGGACGAAGATACCTGCTTCTATGAACACGCATCTTTGATAAACCTGAAGGGTGGGGGTACAGAACACCAAAAATGTGAATACCACTCCTCCCGAACAATATAATCAAAAACACTCAATTGTTTTTGCACAGACAAAACTTCGTATTGAAAAAACAAATGCACACTGTGTGGCGAGCAAGTCAGATAAACATTTACAAACAAAATACTATGGCACATATTACGAAGAAACCTCAAATGGGTAACATAGAAATTTGAGGGAAAAACAATAATGCTAATCTAGCGATACATGAAAAGAAGGTAACTGCGAGTACCTCAATTTTGTTCATATAGCGCTATGAAGCATAATGCTTTGTCCAAATGATCCTAAGTCCCATTTGACGGTCCTTAGATCCATTATTCCACTGTTTTTGAATTTGGAATGGTTTCTAAATAATTGTCTCCACACCAAGTGATCATTGTTTGTCAAACAAATTTTTTCAATTGAAAACCAATTGTTTTTTTGGTATTATATTAGGAATGATCCCATGTGGTGTTTTGCACCCACTCCCACGGCCCATTTTAACCAGCAGTGGTCGTTAGCAGGCGTAATCATTCCGCCCTAAGTATGCAGTCCGAATAGGACCCAATAAGTTAACAATACTATGACCCATCCGCACTTTGAAGCCTCTTGAGGATTGGTTAAGGTAGCTTAAAAGCAGTTTTGGGCCAAAATTAACTATAAAACGTCAATTTTTTCATGTATCCTATTAACATAATGCGTGTCCAAAATTTCCTATTCCCATGTAACGTTTCCTGATTCCCATAATGTTCCACTTTTTGAATTTGAAAGCTATATGAATTGCTTCCTACACAGTGTGCATTTGTTTTTTCAACTAAGTTTGTTTTCCTTTGTGCACAACAATGATGGTTTGAGTACCCGTTATAAAGAACTTATCGTGCCCTATGGCCGCGACCAAGTCTTTGTTGGATATTTTGCCAAAGTAACCCATTCTGTTTTCCCCACCTTAGAATGATTTGTTGTATCCTTAAATAGCTTTAGCTTCGTCCCTGGAGAAGAGGTTAGCAGCTGCTGCACTTCCACAATTGTTGGTTTATTGTCCAATGAGTCTAAGGAAATTGAATTTTGAAAATGACAAGGCTTGAGGTTCTCCCTATGTTGCGTGTGTGAGTTTTGGCTGTTACGTTCAGTCTTACATACTTAGATTGTCCTCTCCTCAGCCCTCGCGTCTAAACTCATATAGCGAAGGTGCTGTCCAACGAGACCGTCATTAAGCTGCAGTGAAGCTGCATCCAATGATAACCCCAGAATTCCGAAAATCTCCGATTCACTCAGATATCCTAATCTCCAACCTCTGCCGGTGAAATCAACACCCCCACCATCGAAAAGTTTTATGGCTAGTTCAGCTAGATCTTAGATTGAAGTATTCCTACATCGCCATATCGCTGTGGTAAAAAATGTGGGACTCCAGTTCCCAATCTTATACGAAGAAGACCTGCAACGCATGAGAAACAGTATTTCTCGAGGTCGCTTTACCCCCCTCCGTATGCAAAGACACCAAGGAGAGTCGGGACCGTCATTTCATACATGTGAGAGATCGCCTGGGTAATGAGTCCCCCTACGAATTTGCGATCTTCTATGTGAGATTGAGTAGTACGCGCTATTAATCCCCCAATTAAAATAAATGATAGTATACATGGTGATAAGGTACAATATCAATATAATTGAGGTTTCCATGCATGCATAACATTTAATACGTTAGTTTTTCTGTCAAGCTTCACCTTTATATTTATAAACGCCATCTGTCCGTGTACTCTCAGCTATGATTCGACCAGCCCTTTTGAAAGAAATCCCTACCGTGAAGGGTGTGGTATTATCCAAAAATCGATCTCTAACCACGGGCCCTATTCGGAAAGAAATTGTCTTTTTCCATCGTTCCTATGAAAAATACATCCGCCTTCAACTTTCTTGTTGTCAACTGTCTCCTTTCTACTGGATATGTAAAGTAATCCGCGACTATTCCAGAACATAAACTTAAATTTGGCGCGAAATCTCACCTTCTCTCTATTGTAGACTCATCCTGTTCACTCTTTCGATTATTAATTGTAAACCATTCATATAAAACGAAAACCCAGAAGCGTCCCGAAGCACCCCTCGACTTTGGGGCGCCGGTCCCAACGGTGGGCGAGAGGAGTTACCCTCCCAAATTTTTGTTAAACCTCCATTATTTTTAGGAACAATAGACAAAAACATTGTAAAGGTATATCTTGGCAGCATTAACATGAACCGAAAAACCAAAATTCTAAAAACCAATTGGCCCTACTCGTGGCCGAAAGCATGATCCATTTTGAACATCCTATACTTATGCGTCAAAAAGGCCTCATCACAGACCTCCCCTCAATACACAAACCAAAACCGAAATTTCCGCTCCACACTCTGTTGACTTCCGATGCCGGACTTAGGAAGAATTAATAGTGGTCAGAGGAGTGGGGGAAAGAGATGGAGGTGATTTCCCCACCTCTCCCTCAGACTGACACGTATCCTGAACAACAAACTGCAAACTTCTAATATACATATAAATCAATCCATTTGTAATGATAAGGAAATTAGACCCAACATACTTCCAAGATGCAAAGCCAAAAACATTTCTACATGCGGTCTCATACCAATTCCTGTATACACATGTCCAACCCGTGTCGAAGATGGCGACACCGATTCCTAAACTTGGCAGCGCAAAACCTTCTTGTCGGACTCCTCCGTTTTTCGGTATAATGATTCCTGTCCCATTTCCACCACCTAGATGTGTCAATACAACAATTTGAAGTCGCGCAACCGCCAGTCGTTAAGGTCTTCAGGATCTATGAACCATTCCCTTTTCTATGACCTCTATGAAAAGCCGAAACTCAGAGTCGAGCCTCCCCCACCGTGAACCCTCTTCTGTCTTAACGACTTAGAATTTTTTCCTTGATTCCCAGTTCCGTGAAAATTTTGCGTTAACATTCTTTCTTCCTTCGCTCCTTGGTCCCATACGTGAAGAACCTTTCTATTTATCAACGATCTCTGGCGGTCCAACCCAGCTATCCAAGTCGATTAGTCAACATAGGGAGCTAGTGCGTCCCCGCTTGATCCTGATAATCAATAACCGCAAATTAGTGCGCCGTATCCCACACTCCACATCAATTTGTTTGTGTTTGCAAGTCTCCAAGCGGTAGCAGTATAACCAGGATACCATCCCAATATCTTTTGTCTCTATGTCTTCCACAGACAACCGTTTCGGCCTCTCGCAATCCACAATTCATGGGCATTCTGCGTATTCATGGCCAAAGCCGCTATTAGAACCGACTCCTGAAATGAATCAATCACTTGTCCAACGCGGGGTAGAATAACAGAACCTCCTACCATACGATACAGCTTGGTGGAGAAGCCCCCTGCTCAGCTGATGTGGTGAGCTCGCGAATGAGGATAGTGGGCGCTTCGCTTGGTGCTCGCGTCGGAATTTCTGCCGAGTTTTAGTTTAGAAAGCTTTATTCTCATTTTTCCACTCTGGATCTGCTTGTTAGACTTTAGGGAGACAATGGACGCCTTGATGGTCCCACGACCTTGATCTTTGTTCCTTTTTTCTAGATACTTCACAAACTTCCAAACTTTTGTAAGCAAAAATAATTTGATTGATGCCCACTACGCTGACTGTCACGCACAGGTCACCGGAGGGTTAGACAGTGAACTTGTCACTTCATAATCCAAATGCGGAGAAAATCTTGAACATGGGTGCTAGGTAAAGTGGTCCCTCGGACAGCTCCCCTCTCCAATTATTATCATTTGTCATAATCTCTGAAACAACTGTATTCTATTTCCAGTACCTTCTCAACGTCCAAGTGGCACAAATTAAATATATTCTTAGATCAATTCATGAAAATCACAACTTCCGATGGCTTTTGTGGCACAGAACTATTTGATCTGTTAAGACAAATGCTGTTCTCAAATTACTACTGCAGCAGGTTTACAGAGTTAAGTGAGCGTCAGAGTACAGTGGGACCACACAAGGATCCATGACTGCCCCACACCGGCAATAAATTAGAAGTCTTGTCAAGTGACCATACTCTGACACCACTGCACGCAGCCTCACCGAGTATCCACCTCCATCTCAACCGCCAGTTAGCCTTTATAAGCTTGAGATTGTCCACCATGAGAAGGCCTCCCCTCATCTCCTCTAACCCAATTGTCCCCGTATTTTAGAGTGCAAGCTTAATAGCTCGATATTGTTAGCCTTCAACGTTTCCACTGAGAATGCCACAAGAGATGCAGCTTATATGAGACTAAACAATCGTTGTGGGGCATATGAGTTGCGCTGGGTCATGAACTGTGCACAGTTCTTCCCTCCCAACCTAGGGCCCTCCAGCGACCAGGCCGTTGCTGCACTTGGTCATCACGCCGGGACCTGGTCACGAACTCCCTTGGCTTGCGTCAGTCTCCTCGCCACCGTTGTCAGACTCGTGGAACACCCCACCACAACCTCCGCTCTTCACCTCCAGCCTCCCTCCTCGCGGCAGCCCTGAGAATCGTTACTGTAACTGTTCAGGAGGCCTCTTTAAGCAAGTCGTAGGTCCTCTCTCCTTCTCTCAGGCCCTCGCAGCTTCATGTTCTCTCACGCCAGAGATTGACAGCGCCGCACGCACCCAGTGCACCCCCCCTCGTGGTGCTATGCAAGATGCCCCCTTGCTGCAACGCGACACACTTTTTGCACACCACCCCCATCATGCACGCTCGTCTCGCACTGCAAAAGCCTCGTCCCCCTATGTGCAATCACGTGATCTCCAGACCATGCTTAAACAACGGGATCTCCTCCACGCCATCGACGCTCTGATCTCATAGCGTGATCCCGTTACACGCCGCTAGTTTGTGCGATCCCTTGGCGGCACAGCTCATTCACGCTCTGTCCATTTCCGGTACAGCAATATAGAGCTTCTCTGTCAGTGTGACTTCTCTAGACACCCTCACATGCGTGAGCTGAATGAGTGTTGAGGGACCCTTTCTTGGATATTCCCTGAAGTTTAGGTCTCAGAGAGAGCGCTTTCTAAAAACGGCGTACCCTACCCCTGACCACCCACAAAGTCCTCATGAATAAAAAATTTGAGCATTAAAATAGCTCTAAAAACAGACCTTACATAATAATGGACACAATGCTGGAATCATTCTCACTAATTGTGCTTCCTCAGCAGTAATGCATAAACCATGTACAGTGCTCTTTAACTAAACTTTGCTAACAAACAAGCTGACTTTGGTACTTTACAGCACGTTTTTGTTGTTGATTTTTTGCTGTGGTCTTATGATCGCTTCATGTTATATCTATTGGTCTTGGTAGCCATATTTCCAACCATCATTTAGATCTTGTTAGTAATGAAAAAATTCTGTCTCCGAATTCTTACCTGCCCAACCGGACACAGGTGGTAGCATCCAACGACACCCCAAGCAACCAGAGCCAGTACCTATAGGATCAATTAATAAAATCAGACCCATGAACAATATTTAAGTGATGGGGTTGACTTATTCCTCAGCGTCACCTACCCACCTAAGCATACATGTGTACCCGTCCTCACACCTTTGTCGGTGAGGCAAAGATTATTCCGGGAAGTTTACCCTTGGTTTTTGGCAAGATTTACCTGGTGTATTTTTCTGGAGAAAAACTACACCTGAACCATCTACAAAAACTACAGTCAACCCTCAGTACTTGTAGCCCTCATTAAGGCTATCTACACAGCGAACTTGTTTAAAGGTTTCTAATAAATGTTTGCATTTGAACTTAATGTAAATTACCCTATTTCTTTGTCTATTCATTAGAGAACGCTTTATATTATAGATAATTGAAGTCCACAGCACACATATTACTATTTGATTTTTTCTAGTAACAACAAATAGAGTGATTTACAGATGTTTTCATATTGAAATTCAAATAAAAACATGCGATATGTGATAAGACTTTCTGTTTATGAAATAAACCTTAATTGTTAATAGTCACTAATGAATATAGAGCCGATGCATAATAAGAAAATAGGTATGATAAATGTGAGAACTATATTTGACTCATTGTGAGAAAGTCTGGGTAGTAATGGCACTAAAGCTCCAAAAGTATATGGTAATATGACCTAATTACACTATTCTGACTGCCTTGGCGATGAAGGAGGTGTACGTGGTTAGGCATTGATTTTTAGTGAGAACCAAGCATAATAAAAGTCTCAGACTATTTACATATCAAGTTTGGTGTGAGTTAACCACATGAAACTCGCCACTAAAAAGGTTCCAAAGATCTGTGAGGACATACTCGTTATGTTAAAACTGTGACTCACATAATGACCAACTATTTTTCGCATTTTTCTAAAAGTTTTTATCTACTTTATCTTTAATTACGAGGCGCACTAAATAGTAATATTGTACTCCTAATTTTATTTATTAAAAATATAAGTCTTTACAGCGCTAGAAAAACATATATACAAAGTTTACATCTAATACAGATTAACTCATCACTTTGGGAAAAGGTTCTCTTTTTCCTCTGCATTTACAAGTGAAAGACACTGTCACAAATGCTAAACATACAGTGGCCTTAGCAATATACTATGTTTTGTAAATGCAGCACTTATTCTCGATCTGGACATCCACAGCAGCTGTCGCAAATGCTTTCATAAAAATCTTCAGCTCATCTGATGCGCTTATTAGGAAACAAAGCATATTTGTTTGAAATGCTAAATGTGTTTTGGGTACTTAACTCTATCTACAACCATGACTAATGTTATTATAGACTCACAAAGCTGCTTTAAATCTATCTTATAATATAAAAGGGAGAGCCAAGTTTTTGAAAACAGTACACCGACTTCATAACTTCAAACAATTTTAATATCGTAGAGTCATTATTTGATATCTTACTACTTTGACCATTTGAGATTAATTTCAAATTATAGGTTGTCCATTAGTAGCCCGTTAAGCCAAACCCTAAAATAGTTTAATGAAAAACATTTTTTAGCTTGTGTTTGCCTCCCTTGCATATCAACAAGGGTGTAACTTTTATTTTTTCAGATGAACAAGACTTTTAGCTTTTTTATTCGAACAGTGTACTGTATGAAATACTGTACATCACTTATAAATAATTGCAGAGTTTTTTTAATTAATTTATTTGTTTGTTTAGACACCTTCATATTTCACCGTAACTGTTAATTAAACTACAGGTATTACATCTGGGAGGATACTTAATCTATATTGTAGTTTGGTTTTTCTGTGTAATGTATCACACATTAATTTTTTTATTAATATTAGTTTATTGTTTATTTTAATACTTAGTCGTTTTTATTTTATCACATGAAATGATAACTGTTACATTACAAATTAAAAAAAAAAAAAAAAAAAAAATATTACATAGTCATATATGCTAAAACAATATAAATTTCGTCATCTGAACACTAGGCATGATCAGGCAACACACAGTCTTGCCCTTCACTGTCTTGTACACATATACCTCTGGGCTACAGAGCAGGAACCCTTGATTCTGCGTACATACTGCGGCAAATCAAAGTTATACACCGGAGGGACGAGACTCCGCAAACTCGTTCTGCAACATACAAGTTAGAAATGTCCCACCTCAAAAGACACTGCTTAAAGAACATACTTTATTCAGCTATCTGACACCGCTTCCCTTCCACTCTCACCAAGGGCCTTTACTTCACCCCACGCCCATGACCTGAGAACAACAGTTAGGAATCCTTTACTTCGCCTCCACAAAGCATGGACCAGTTCAGATCCTCCCACCTTCCCCCTCCTTTGGGTCCACACTAATTAACCTCGTATCATTTTTCTCGTCAAGTCGCGGTTAGTGTGTATCAGAACCTCCCTCACCCAACCAGTTTCTAAAATCATATTTGCTGTGCCTCTCCCTCACTTTCTCTCTACGCTAAATCCCACTCATCATGGTCGATTTTAACAATCCCCTTGATAACACCTACGAGCCTCTGCTCGCAGTTCGTTTCATAACATCTTCCTTGTCCTCGTCGCAATTTAGAGAAGCTCGCCCACCCACAAAGAGGGAAAGCGCTCTTGACACTTGTTCTTCTGTCGTATCACGCAATTCTAACCTCACGATTCTCCGTATGGCTTTCCTGACCACAACCTTATCTCCTTCACGGATCGACTAAATCTCAGCCGTATTCTTGACACACCTCCCATCACTAACATGCAGAGAGATCATCCATCTCCATCAACACTCAGAAACTCAAGACACCTTTAAGTCCTCACTGGCCTCCCAATCTCCTCCCATCATCTTCCTGGCTAACAAATAATTCAACAAAATCTCTCTACAAACCACCCTAGGACATATTGGCACACTCACACTATACCCGCACACGCAATCGGATGCCAGCAGCCGTGCAGATCTCATACTCGCCTAACTACATCAATGTTTCCAGTCTTCGTGAAACTTTTGTGGAAAATGTCAAACTACCGCAGTCCTTTTTTCTCCACTAAAAATAGCTTGCTCAAAAACTACCTCACCTGCCTTCACTGTCCAAACGAAGAGTATTTTCACCTCACCTCTTGCTCCAACATTATACAGACAACCCCGAAACAACTCAATCCACATTCCACGCCCTCCTTAGACCTAAGAGCTCAGGCCACCGTCCACAGACCTCAGCCTGAAACCTGCCACTCACTTTAAAAGAGGAATTGACCAATATCCGCTGAATTGGATCCAGTTCCACAGGATAGATAACCAACCCATCTCCTCCTCATGTATCCCACAGTCTCTCTCCAGCCTTGACGCCCGCAAACTAGGAGGTAGTATCCAGCTTCTCTTGTCCGCCTCACCACCAACACCATGCGCTAGTGACCCCATTCCCCTCCCACCTGTTCCATCTATTTCCCCACTTCCTCTCTCACCTTACTACAATCTGTAACATCTCTCATCCCCTCTGGGGTATTTCCAGATGCCGTTAAACACGCCTCATAACCCCTTACTTAAAAAGCCCTCTCTAACCATCTTCTGCTATATTATCTACCAGTTCTCTAATCTTGCCTTCATAACTAAACTCTTAGAACGCTTGTCTACTCCTCCTGCTAAGGAACCCCTTTACCTATCTCTGGTACTCCCCGTGCTCGAGCATACGTTCATCCATTTATCCTTCCGCACGGGACAATACTCAGAAACTCGCTAGCTAATGGTCTCAAGATCCTCCTCACATCTAAATCACGGGTCAAATAATCGTTATGCTGCTTCTTCCTGGAGGCTATCTCGAGCAGTTAACGACGAGTTGATCACCATGCGTTCTCCTCACCATCCACATTGCCATTGCTTTCAAGACTCCGCTCTCCGTCGTTTCATGATACAATATCTGACCGCTACCATTAGTCCCCCGCATTTATCGGTTGATCTCCTACTCCCCTTGTTCTGCTTGCGTGTGTGCCTCAAATCGGTCTTCGTATCCTCTTCTCGTTTTCACTCTACACTCCCCCAGTGGGACAAACGCATGCACAATTATTTACTTCCAGTAACCATCTCTACCGATACCACCCAGTATACAACTCTTCGCCCTACAATCCTCGCGTCTCATCAAAAAAGACCAAGTGACTAACTGCCTACCTGTTTCACATCAATGTCCTCTCTCACTTCAAACAATCCTCACTAATACTGTACTCTAATCGAACCGCTCATCTACTAACACTGTAGGACCTATTAACCCTGCCTTATTCTGTCTCGAGTGTGTGGGCACCACGCATTACTCCTAGGCACAACTTCGTTTGGGGTTATACGAGATTCTGATCGTTTTTCCCACCTTCCTATACCAAATCCCTGTGCCCTCATCGCTGTCAACTGCACGCCTCAGAACGATCTCCGAACTGCGTTCTTCTCACTTTGAAAAACACTAAATCCGGTTTAATGCTCTTATTCTTTCTCGTCTTAACTCTCATAACTCCGTGCTCTTACCGTTCTCCCTCTCTGCAAACTTCTCCGCCGTCCCAATTGGTCCTGAATGCAGCACCAAGCCATCTTTCTTTCCACCGTTTACTGAGCCTCTACCCTGTAATCACAGTCGACTGAGTGCATCTGTTCCCTGTCAGTACAGAATACAACAGAATCTCATCCTCTCACCCATAAGGCCTCTACCAGCAGCGTGCAACCCCCTACAGTTCCTACCCTCATCTCTGTCACGACCCTACCTGCTCTCCTCTGTTCTACTGAAAGACTAAAACTACATCATCAAATCAATCCCGAACCTCACATGCCCGTGACCAAGATTTTTTGCGGTCGTTCAATTGTCTCTGGAACAATGCGACCCGTACATCAGCGCACAACACCCACACAAAAACCCCCATTTTTAAGATGTGCCCTGAAAATACATCTTCTTAGGCATGCCTATCATGATCCTATAATGACTAACTCACCCAGCTTTCTGTCGACACACACTTGCTGTCACTCCCTCCCTAGGCACAATCACATGCGCACTTATCTGTATATAGATTTGTCTTGGTGCATTCATCTGCTTGTTTTATGTAAATCACCCCTTATAGGTAGACTGGCTACCGAAAGTGTTAACCGAAGGCACATTTCCTCACCCATACACCCTAATAGAATAGTATAGGCTCTTGCGACCAGCCCTCACACCTTGTGTCTGATCATTATACTTTTTCTTATTTTTGGGTTTTTGTATTACTTAGTACCCCCTTTAAAGTGCTGCGTAATATGTTTGCGCTAATATTTAAAGATGTATTATATATTATAAGAGATTTTTAAGATAACAGTGCAACCCCCTTTATAAGCACAAATCTAGTTTGTTTTGGAGTTGTAAAGAAAACCACATAGCCACACCCTTCATACATGCAGGACTGACGTGATTGGCAGCAAGAAGCATAACAGTGACACGTGTAAGGACAGACATACTTAAAGAACCTATGTGTGGAATTTTGCATATAAATAAGAAAATAAATTCCCACACAAGAAGTACATCAGCACATAGGAGGCACATAAATCCATACAAACATTGGATTACTGGAACTTTTAAAGTCCCCAACTGCATATGGCCACGTGTTAAAAGATAACATAAATAATTTTAATATGTCCAAAGTTCAATAGTAGTCCTTTAGTATGCTTAGTAGCCGCTGAGTTCACATGTGAAAACTTGCTTATTTCATCAACCCAATACGACATAACTCATCAGAGCACTAAAACCATACAAATATTGGACTAGTGAAACATCTAAAATGCACTACTAGGTTTTAAAACATGGGTAATATAAGGCAGTGCTGTGGATTTGAACACGCCTTCATATACACATATTCTTCCACAATGTGTGACTGAGGTTTTGTAAAAAACAAAAGTCAAAGACTAAAATACTTGTGAAGAAGATTATGATATTGTCATATAATAATTTTCTGCTTATATTACTGATCGAGAGAGCACTTAAAATGACATCAGTTGGATAAATGACTAACAGTACCTAGCAGCATTAGCTTTTGTAGTGAAACCGTATCCGATTCATCATCATTTTCCTCAAGTAATTCATCTAGAAGAAGAAAAATGTGTGTTAACTGCCCTTATATACACAACACTGAAGACAGATAAAACATAGATCTCATCCCATGGAGCTATTAGAAATCAGGAAACAAAAATGATGAGTTTTAAACTACGTGAAATGGTTATTAAACAAGGAATACCTTCAGAAGTCAAATTTTTTTTCCAACATACAACACATACTGGTACAGTTTTCAAAGAAGGAGAATTAAAAGAAAAACAAAAACAAAAAACAGCCGTGCAGATTTCTGGACCAATAATGCTTCAGATTACTCTAGTCTATAAATTCGAACTTTTTTCTGTATTTGGTTTAGGAATAGTTAAGTAGTTTGTAAGGCCAAAAAAAAGACAAGTCGTCCATCCAGTTCAGCCTGTTGTGCTAAAGTGTTGATCCGGAGGAAAGCAAAAAACCCCAATGAGTCAGGAGCCAATTGTCCTCATTTTAGGGAAAAAATTCCTTCCCAACTCCAATCTGGTAATCGGAATAATCCCTGGATCAACGACCCTACTCCAGAATCCTAGTCATTATAACTTGTTATATTATTACGCTACAGAAATGCATCCAAACCCTTTTTGAACTCTGTTATTGAATTCACCATGACAATTTCCTCTGGCAGAGAATTCCACAGTCTCACTGCTCTAACAATAAAGAATCCCTTTCTATGTTTATGTAAAAAAAAAAAACAACTTTCTTTCCTAAAGACGTAGAGCAGCTGTTCTCAACCTGTGGGTTGCGACCCCGGCGGGGGTCGAACGACCAAAACACAGGGGTCGCCCCTAGCCCGGGCAGGGCGGGCGGCCGGAGAGCTGAGAAGGGCGCCGCACTGGCTTAATAGCTGCAGGGAGGAGCGCTGTGGCCGCCTCTGCGCCCCTCCCTGCAGCTGCTTGCATAGTGCAGCGCCCACAGCGTTTCAATTACTGAGGGGAGGGGGAGCAGTGGGCGCCGTTCCTCTCAGCATTGGTGGCTCAGTGAGCCTCTCCTGTGAGCGATGCTGCGGCGAGGACGGACTTACGTCCCGCCGATTCTTGTGGGCGGTGCGTGCAGGACGCTGAAAGCGTGCTGCATCACGCGCCCACAATATGTACCAAGCATCAGGAACAGCCCTGCCGTACTCATGCAGAGAGAACGCTAACACTGTACGGCAGGGCTGTTCCTGGCTGCAAGGTAATTTAGTGTTAAACACACACATACACATCCACTGCATCATTTAATGTCTGTATGTGGTACAAGTAATATGTTATTAACCTGTTACTTGTACCACATACAGCCATCACATGATATACACATTACATTTACACCCCCCCCCCCTTATAGGGGGGGCTGTGAGTGGCACATGAGGGGTTACATATGTGACCCCTCATGTGCCAACCACAGCCTCCCCCCTCCCCGGACAAGTTTACATTTATGTAACGACTCTGCGTGGTACCTTTATATGTATGTGACATGTAGAGGTACCGCTCAGAGGCTTCACATATATGTAACCCCCCATGTACCACTCACAGCCTCCCCCCGGACAAGGTTACATCTATGTAACGGCTCTGCGTGGTACCTTTATATGTATGTGACATGTAGAGGTACCGCTCAGAGGCGTCACATATATGTAACCCCCCATGTACCACTCACAGCCTCCCCCCGGACAAGGTTACATCTATGTAACGGCTCTGCGTGGTACCTTTATATGTATGTGACATGTAGAGGTACCGCTCAGAGGCGTCACATATATGTAACTCCCCATGTACCACTCACAGTCCCCTGTATAAGTTTACATCTATGTAACGGCTCTGAGTGGTACCTTTATATGTATGTGACATGTAGAGGTACCGCTCAGAGGCGTCACACATATGTAACCCCTCATTTTAGCAAAATATACAGTTTTGAAGTACCATCAAAATTATTTTTTGGTTTGGGATCACCGCAACATGAGGAACTGTATTGCGGGGTCACGGCATTAGAAAGGTTGAGAACCACTGACGTAGAGGATGCCCCCTTGTTCTAGATACAGTCCTGGGTATAAATAAATCTTGAGAGAGATCTCTATATTAACCTTTAATGTATTTAAACATATTTATTATGTCCCCCGAAGCCGTGTTTTCCCTAAACTAAATAACCCTAATCTTGCTAATCTTTCTTGGTATTGCAGTCCACCCAGTCCTTGTTGCCCGCCTTCGTACCTGTTCAAGCTCTACAATATCTTTCCTGTGCACTGGTGCCCAAAACTGTACACAATATTCCATGTGTGGTCTAACCAGTGACTTATATAATGGGAGAATAATGTTATCATGTGCATCTATGCCCGTTTTAATACATCCCATAATCCTATTTGTTTTGGCAGCTGCTGTCTGACATTGGCTGCTACAGTTAAATTTACTGTCCACCAGGATTCCCAAGTCCTTCTCCATGTCACTTTTAGCCAGCGTATTTCCGTTTAACATGTAATCATGTAATGGATTTTTCCTCCCCATGTGCATAACCTTGCATTTATCTGTGTTAAACTTCATCTGCCATTTCCCTGCCCAGGCCTCCAACTTATCCAGATCCCTTTGTAATAACACATTATCCTCTATTGTTTGGATTACTTTACAGAGCTTAGTATCGTCTGCAAAGATCGATATTCTACTGTGCAATCCATGTGCAAGATCATTAATGAAAATATTAAAGAGGATAGGGTCCAATACTGAGCCCTCTGGTACCCCACTAGTAACAGGGATCCAGTATGTACCATTAATTACCACCCTTTGTTTTCTATCACTGAGCCAGTTGCTTACCCACTTGCACACATTTTCACCAGTCCAAGCTT
Organism: Phyllomedusa bahiana; assembly: GCA_025379985.1. Classification (NCBI taxonomy): domain Eukaryota; kingdom Metazoa; phylum Chordata; class Amphibia; order Anura; family Hylidae; genus Phyllomedusa; species Phyllomedusa bahiana. The sequence continues at coordinate 113,402 of JAODAL010005791.1, read as the reverse complement.
TCTCATTTTACTTATCAACCTTTTATATAGCAAAGTATCAAATGCTTTACAAAAATCTAAATATATGACATCCAATGTCTCACCCCGATCCAGTCTAGAACTAATTTCCTCATAGAAGATGATGAGATTAGTTTGACATAGAAACAGCGACATGGCTGCTATGGAAGCCTTCATTATTGAATTATGAATTGGCACCCCATGATCCTGCAACGGCGCATGGCACCATTTCTCATTCAGATGCCACGTCTGCAATATTTGCGGCATCTTAACGGTTCCACAGCAGGGAAAGGAGTCTGCTCCATTCCCTGCTGTTAGCAGTGGGAATCAGCTGCTCAGCCCCCTATGTAACGGACTAACAGAGTAAGCCCGCTACAGAGGTCCTTATCAGTACCATGATTTCATGTGTCTGTAAGGGGTTTATTATGGTGCTTCCATTTAGTGAAAACAGAACACACACCAAGCCGACAAATTAAAGGAAAAAAAAAAAAACATGGATGATTATTTGTACCTCTTGTTGGCAGCACAACTGGTAAATATGTCAAACTTGATGAACTGGGCTCTTCTTGTGGAACACATTTTTCTTTAAACAAAAAAAAAAAAAAAAAAACAAACAATCAGAGGCACATTTTAACATCATTGGTATCTACAATTCAGGTCATCTCACCATTTACAAATTACTTTAGGTCTCATTGATGACAAACATAATGATGATTCATGCTCCATTGTTGTGGCTGCAATAGAGTGCTTTACATGCACTATATAATTAGTACCAAAGATAAGAACCAAACTTGGGAGAGGGCTATCCGATTTCCAAAAATGTGAAGTCTTTGTTAATAAATATACAGTACAATACACTTAATGTAAACAGCCGTATAGTTTATAAAGGAAGGGAAGCCAAACACTGTACTTAAATTCACAATATTACAAGTCTCAGAAATTCTTACTATGATGGACTAAAAATAGACACTGACATTATCAGCATTCTTCATGGCATATTACCCCATTAAATAAAAAAGATAAACCTAAGTCCCGTGTGACAGAATTTCACAGTTCAGCACATGTCCAAGATTGCTGGTTGACAATATGGCCGCTCTGCCTGCTATCACAGGAGCCCAGGATCACCAACTGCCCTTGTTATGTGGCAATATGAAAAAAGAGAACTTGGACCGTAGTCACGTCACACCCCCGTTCATGGTATCCATTGAAACACCATAAAAATGTATCCCAATGGATAATGCTTATAACCCAAATTGAAATGCATCTGCTCTATTTAACACATGTATACGCTTTGTGCATCGGACACAGAAGTGTAGTCTACTATGCTTTTGTGTCCAATACATAAAACAGAAATGCTGGCCCTATTGATCGATATGGCCTTGTTAAGGTATCTGATGCTGACAGCTACCGTTAACAGAAACATTATGTGAATGAAGTCTTTTAGTGCAGGACTCTGATAAAAACTAACATTCCTAATTAAAAAAAATAAATAAATTGCACTTTAGCTTTCATACCACACTCACAACACAAAAATGATTTTAAAAACACCCAAAAACAAATGGAAGCCCTAGTTATAGAAAAACAAGATTACCTTTATGTCTTTTACAGCAATCCAGGGAACAACTAAGAAGAGAATGATACAAAGTAAACCGTTAATTTAACCATTTAAAAACACACCCATCTGTCTCTGCACACAGTTTATATACAGTGTATATATATATATATATATATATATATATACACACACACCACACGTCCTGTCAATTACAATGGCCTCAGAATACAATATCTTCAACATACCATGGTCTTTCCTGGGGCACTGTATGTTGAATGTGGTTTCAAGACACAATGACCCGGATGCTAATACATAGTGAAGGACATACAGTGATTGGCAGTCTTGTAGCACCTCTCTACAGTACAGTACTACATGTCCTATACTGCTCTTACATGTACAAGTGAGGTGCATGCAATGATTGGTGGTCTACAGCTCCTCTCTACAGTACAGTACTACATGTAATGTACTGCTACACACACACATATCTCTCTGTATATATAAATCTCTCTATATATACACACACACACAACTCTTTATATACACACACATCTGTATATATATATATATATAAATCCCTCTATATATACACACACAGAACTCTTTATATACACACACACACACCTGTATGTATATATATATATATATAAATCCCTCTATATATACACACACAGAACTCTTTATATACACACACATATCTGTGTATATATATATATATATATAATTATATATTTATTTTATATATCCCCTCTATATATACACACACAGAACCCCTTTATATACAACAACACATCTTTGTATATATATTAAAATAAATCCCTCTATATATACACACACGGAACTCTTTATTTTACACACACCCCACACATCTGTATATTATTAATTTTTATATAATTTTATAATATATATATAAATCCCTCTATATACACACACAGAACTCTTTATTAACACCCCAACACACATCTGTATTTATTTTATATAATAATCCCTCTATATATACACACAAAAGACTCTTTATATACAAAACCACATCTGTATATATATAAATCCCTCTATATATAACACACACAAACTCTTTATACACACACACACACCTGTATATATATATATATAAATCCCTCTATATACACACACACAACTCTTTATACACACACACACCTGTATGTATATAATATATATATATATATATAATATAAATCCCTCTATATATACACACACGAACTCTTTATATACACACAAAATCGTTATATATATTAATATATTATATATTTATATATATATAAATAAAAATTCCCTCTATAAATTAATATTTATATACACACACAGAATTTTTCTTTCTCTTTATATAACACACACACACAACACACACACCACAACACCACAACACACACACACACACCTCCCTCTAGATCTATGCAGACACTCTTCTATTTCGCACAGCTACAGTCTTGCACTCCCCATTGCACCACCCTAAGACAACTATCACTATGAACAGAACAGTGAACTCTGCAGCAGCCCGATGCGTTCCATTCCCCCAACGTCAAGGCCAGTGGATAGTAAATCGGCATAAAGCACATGACAGCGGGAATTAGGAGACCACCTCTGGAGAAGGAGAGGCACAGACACAGCACCGCTCTACGGAGAACTTACTAACGGAGCCTGCAGCGCGGACAGCGGTACTTGGCGGTTTCTACTGTACACACGCAGCATGAATCTTCCATGTCGGTTACAAGTCAGAGTCCAAACCAACCGGAAACACGTGATCACCACCTCATGCCGCATCTTCTGCTTCCGCTCCACACGTCTCGACACTGCGTTCTATGGCGTTGTTACAGATAGAAGTGACGGAGATACGTGTAAATGGATAGGGCGACAGACTTCTTGTGTCTCTTTATTAAATATGGTGTTTTGGGCTACAGAGAGCTCAACTCAGGTCAGGACGGGGAGAAAGTCGCAAGTTATAACGTACTAACAAAAGCAGAATGAAAGCCGACGCTTCAGCATACGTGTATTAGGGTATAAGCCGACACTTCAGCACACGCGTGTTAGGATATAAGCCGACACTTCAGCACACGTGTGTTAGGGTATAAGCCGACACTTCAGCACACGTGTGTTAGGGTATAAGCCGACACTTCAGCACACGTGTGTTAGGGTATAAGCCGACACTTCAGCACATATATGTTAGGGTATAAGCCGACACTTCAGCACATGTGTGTTAGGGTAAAGGCCGACACTTCTGCACATAAATGTTAGGGTATAAGCAGACTTTTCAGCACACGTGTGTAAGGTTATAAACCGACGCTTCAGCAGACGTGTGTTAGGGTATAAGCCGACATGTTAAGGTATAAGCCGACACTTCAGCACATATATGTTAGGGTATAAGCCGACACTTCAGCACACGAGTGTTAGGGTATAAGCCGACACGTCAGCACACGTTTGTTTGGGTATAAGCCGACACATCAGCACACGTTTGGGTATAAGCCGACACGTCAGCACACTTTCGTTTGGGTATAAGCTGACACTTCAGCACATATATGTTAGGGTATAAGCCGACACTTCAGCACATATATATGTTAGGGTATAAGCCAACGCCTCAGCACATATATGTTAGGGTATAAGCCGACACTATAGCCCACATTTGTTTGGGTATAAACTGACACTTCAGCACGTGTGTTAGGGTATAAGCTGACGCCTCAGCACATATATGTTAAGGTGTAAGCTGACACTTCAACACACGTGTGTTAGGGTATAAGCCAACACTTCAGCACATGTGTGTTAGGGTATAAGCCGACACATCAGCACACGTGTGTTAGGGTATAAGCCGACACGATATGTTTAGGTATAAGCAACACTTCAGCACATATATGTTAGTGTATAAGCCGACATTTCAGCACACGTATGTTAGGGTATAAACCGACACGTCAACACACGTGTGTTAGGGTATAAGCCAACACTTCAGCACATGTGTGTTAGGGTATAAGCCGACACATCAGCACACGTTCATTTGGGTATAAGCTGACACCTTCAGCACATATATGTTAGGGTATAAGTCAACGCCTCAGCACACGTGTGTTAGGGTATAAGCCGACACTATATGTTAAGGTATAAGCCGACACTTCAGCACATATATGTTAAGGTATAAGCCGACACGTCAACACATGTTTGGGTATAAGCCGACACTTCCCAAGTGTGTTGGGTATAAGCCGATGCCTCAAAACATATATTTAGGGTTTTAAAAACCGACACTTCAGACACGTGTTTTAGGGTTTAAAAGCCGACACTTCACACACGTGTGTTGGGAAAAAGGTGACCTTATGTTAAGGTTAAGCTGACACTGAAGCAACGTTTGTTTGGGAAAATCCCAACACTTAGCACAATACTATGTTGGGGTTAAAAGCCGCGCCTCAGCACATATCTTTTAAAGGTTTAAAAGCCGCATTTTAGATTTCCGGCTTCAAACTTTAAAGAAACTTTTAAAATTTTTTTGGTGAAGAATCAACAAAAAAGTGGGACTCAATTGTAAAGTGAAAGAAATTTATTGGTATTTTAAATTTTGTAAAGAAAACCCTGAAAAGTGGGGCATGCAAAAATTATTCGGGGCCCCCTTTACTTTCAGTGCAGCAAACTCACCCAGAAGTTTAGTGAGGGTATGTAAAGATCCCAAAGTTTTCCCAAAATGATGATGTGTAAATATAATCCACCTGGTGTAATCAAGTTCTGATAAAGCACCTGCTCTGTGATGTTGGGGTTCTGTTTAAAGCACAGAGAGCATCTAAGACCCCAAGGAAACACACCAGGGAGGTCTGTGATACTGTTGTGGAGAAGTTTAAAGCCGGTTTAGATACAAAAAAATTTTCAAACTTTAAACATCCCCGGGAAGGGGAGTGCAAGCGTCTTTGAAATGGAAAGAGTTTTAGCCACTGCAAGTTACCAAAACCCCGGGGTCCCCCTAAACTTTCATCTCAAAAAGGAGAAGGGCTGATCAGAGATGCAGCCAAGAGGCCCATGATCACTCTGGATGAACTGCAGAGATCTACAGCTGAGGTGGGAGAGTCTGTCCATAGGAAAACAATCAGTCGTACACTGCACAAATCTGGTCTTTATGGAAGAGAGGCAGGAAGAAAGCCATTTCTTAAAGATGTCCATAAAAAGTCTTGTTTAACGTTTGCCACAAGCCACCTGGGAGACACCAAACATGTGGAAGAAGGGGCTCTGGTCAGATGAAACCAAAATCAAACTTTTTGGCCACAATGCAAAACGATATGTTTGGTGTAAAAGCAATACAGCTCATCACCCTGAACACACCATCCCCACTGTCAAACATGGTGGTGGCAGCATCATGGTTTGGGCCTGCTTTTTTTCAGCAGAGACAGGGAAGATGGTTAAAATTGATGGGAAGATGGATGGAGCCAAATACAGGACCATTCTGGGAAGAAAACCTTTTGGAGTCTGCAAAAGACCTGAGACTGGGACACAAATTTATCTTCCAACAAGACAATGATCCCAAACATAAAGCAAAATCTACAATGGAATGGTTCACAAATAGGTGTTAGAATGGCCAAGTCACAGTCCAGACTTAAATCCAATCAAGAATCTGTGGAAAGAGCTGAAAACTGCTATTCACAAACGCTCTCCATCCAACCTCACTGAGCTGGAGCTGTTTTCCAAGGAAGAATGGGCAAGAATTTCAGTCTCGCGATGTGCAAAACTGCTAGAGACATACCCAAGCGACTTGCAGCTGTAATCGCAGCAAAGAGTGGCGCTACAAAGTATTAACTTAAGGGGGCCAAATAATTTTGCATGCCCCACTTTTTATTTTTTTTATTTTTTTACTAAAGTTTAAAATATCCAATAAATTTCGTGCCACTTCACAATTGTGTTCCATTTGTTGTTAATTCTTCACAAAAAATTTAAATTTTTATATCTTTATGTTTGAAGCCTGAAATGTGGCAAAAGGTTGAAAAGTTCAAGGGGGCCAAATACTTTTGCAAGGCACTGTATATGTTAAGGTACAAGCTGACACTTCAGCACACGGGTTAAGATATAAGCTGACACTTCAGCACCAGTGTGTTAAGGCAGAACATTTCATGACATATATTTTAAGGTATTTCTGCCCCTTATTACTGGTCCAAAAGTTTAAGGCTATGTTCACACGGTGTATTTGCAGGGCGTAATTACGCCCCGCAATTACGCCGTGTGACCGGGGGCGGGAGTGGGGGACTGAGCAGGGGGCCGGCACTTCGCCGGCCCATTGACTTGAATTGCCAGCAGCGCGTATACGGCGCTAGTAATTCACATGTCAATTATCTCCCCGACCGGCGGCTTCGCCGGGCGGGGAGAGGAGACGTAATCCATAATTCTCTATGAGAACTGTGAATTACCGTAATGAATGGGCCGTTTTCGGCCCGTAATTTGCGCACTTCGGCGCGTAATTACGGACCGAAATACGGCCCAAACTTAGCCGTGTGAACATAGCTTAAGAGTGAAGAATGTGATTCCTATGCGAAATATGTAAGAAGGTCTCCAGATTCTCCTTCCAGCAGAGTTTCATGAGGGAAAATGGATCAGGTATGTTGATTTTAACATTCTCGTTTCTTTGTTCTTGCAAGAGATAAGCTTCTGCCATAAAAATGTTTGGTGATAACGCTGTTCCTGGCCACTCACCTACATCGATGCCCCAGAGCGCATGACAGTCTTCCGTTACCTGATTGTGGGGTGTCAAGTAGTTGTCACAGAAGCCGAGGTCCTCTACCCTGCCATCTTTTTTAAATCAGATCTTTTTTATTGACTTTTTCACTTTTAATACAATAAAGTTGTTAAACAATAAAATGAGTGTACAAAAATGACAAAATTCTTAAGAGTAGAAACTCAGCAATAAAAAGACAATGTTCAAGCTATAAAATATATGGAAATATGATGAAATAATTCCATGGTTAAACATACTAAAGAGATCCAAGACACAGAAACAAAGAACACCCGTTCCCTCCAAACAGAAACCTCAAAGCAAAACCTGAGTATTTTTTCAAAGCATCTGAACATTACAATTTCCTCGGGTGTTGTACCCTCCCCCTCACATGGCTAAACTACTCCACTGCCCAGCGCTAGATATGAAACGAGGGTTCTTAAGAGAAGAGAAGAAGGGAGACCTGGGGTGTCCAGCCAAGGACGCCAAATTTTTTCAAATGTGGGTAATGCCTTCCTTTTTACATTTTACACCTCTCTCTGATGGATCAAGTTATTCAGTTTGTTTATATACTCCGTAACGTTGGTGGAGATGACTGCAATCAGTGGAATGCAATAAGCTTACGCCGCGACATAAAGCATACGAGAAATACTGATAGCAATAGTGGAATCCACTGCTTTTTATCGGTAAATAACCAAAACACATGTCAGCGGTTCTGCTTGTATTGTGATACATGCACTCTATGGATGAGATTGAGAACCCCATTCCAGAATGGCCCTGAATGGTAACTCCCCACATCATGTGCATAATGTTGTTTTAATTTCCCTAGTGCATCTTGGGACCAGAGCGAGTCTGACCGTGCTCCAATTTTTCTGAAGAAATCACAGGAGATTTGTATGCCCTATGTAACAACAAGCTGGGAAAATCGTTGGGCCTGCATAGTGAGACCTTAGTTGTTAGACTAAGAATATCCAAAACCCATTGATCCATCGAGATAGGGCCCACATTAGCCTCCCATTTGGCCTTCACTGGAAGGTTGACATCTCCATTGGACTTGGGAAAAGCGGGCGCCCGATACACCATGGATATCTCCTTTGGTATGGGACGGTTACATACCAAATCAACCAAAGTACCTGTATGAACGGACAGATTCAATGATTTTTTTTCTTGAGCCACATATGCATGTCAAAAATTGCAGGTATTGATAAAAGGATCTGTGAGGTAGACTTAAATTTCTTCCTGTAGCTGTGCAAAACATTTAATCTCCCCATCTTTCTGCACTTGGTGAACATTAGAAATTTTCCACTAGAGATCCAATTATCCAAAACCCTCGGAGCTTTTAAAATTTTGGGTTTAACTTAGGGTTTAACCATAAAGGGTAAAAATTAGTACATCCGACCATATCCATCAGCCCTTTTCCCTCTATCCCATACCTTTTACATCAGGGCAAGGGTAGGGTGATTGCGTGTATCAGTAACATTACTCCCCACCTCCAGGAAACTGCACAAATGTGGCCATTTATACCGCTGTGCCAGTAATCTCCCAGTTCACCCCCTACCTTCTGGATGTCCCCAACCGGTAAAATGCTGCCACTGGGAGGCTGAAATGTAAAAGCCATGCATTAGGAATAGACAAAACCACCTGTGAGTTTTGTCCCTTTTGGAGTGTGTCTAGCTTAATTCTGGCATATTGTCCTTTCCAAACATGGTAACGAAACAATTGGTGTAACTTATGAAAATTTGTCAGGGGAATCCAGATGGAGCATTATGGAGGATATACAATAATTTGGGTTTTTATCACCATCTTAATGAGATTTCCCCTCCCTAAAACTGTAAGTGGTAGCTTACACCAACTACTGATTTTTTGCTTAGTTTAGATAACGTGGAGTAACATTTAGACGAAATGTAGTCATTTAAATGAGGGCTACCCACTATCCCCAGATACTTGAACTCGCTTACCACCTGGATGTGTTCAAATTTTGGGAAAAGTCAGAGGCAGTGGATCCAAAGGAAGGAGAACAGACTTGTTCCAATTAATCCGGAGGCCTTACCAGTCCCCATATTCTTGAATATATAATATAATAGGACCCATGGACCTCTCAACATCCCCCACATACAGCAGCATGTCATCAGCATAAAGAGAGACACGCTCCTCTATGTCCCCACATCGAAACCCAGTAAAATGTCTGTGGCTGTACGTAACAGGCACGCTAGGGGCTAAAATCGCCAGCGCGAAGAGCAATGGGGACAGAGGGCAACCCTGCCTTGTACCTCTTTGCAAACTCAAAAGAGTCCGAATATAAATTCCTGCTCTAACTCTTGTCATTGGGTTTTAGCATACAGTTTCGGACAGTTTGCAAAAAAATTTGGGGCCAAAACCCATCTTCTCCATAACCGCCCATAGAAAGTCCCATTCGACGCTGTCAAAAGCCTTGGCTGCATCAAGTGGAGAATATTCCCCGGGTTCCCAGTGTCAGGGGAGCTCAACTGCATGTTTAAGAACAACCGTCGTAAATTAGTGGCGGTGGACTTGTTAGGCATGAAACCTGACTGGTCATCATGAATTACCTCTGAGATTATTTTGCTCAGTCTGTTAGCAAATACCTTAGCTATTAATTTAACGTCAACTGGTAAAAGTGAGATGGGTCTATAGCAATCAGGCAGTAAAGGGTCTTTGCCGGGTTTAAAAATAAAACAAAAATCCCCCTTTTCGCATTGAGCCAGGCAAGTATCCCTCTTCCATGAATCCCCCAATGTTTTCATGAGTTGAGGCAGTAAAAGTTCTGTATACATTTTTAAAAATTCTGATGGAAGGCCATCTCCTCCCGGCGCCTTCTCGTTAGGGGCCGAAGGAAGAGCCCCCTCTAGTTCCTCCAAATTTATGGGCTGCTCCATTAATTCCCTAGAATCACCTGAGACTTTTGGAATAGATATATGGGCAAGATATTTATTTAATTCTGTTGGTTAGCCTTTACTTTTAGATGAGTAAGTCTGCTTGAAGTAAGAAACCAATGCTGAAAAAAACTTCATTTCCCTAAACACCACCACCCCATTTTTTTAATTGCAACTTTCAATATGCATTGCGGGACTGCTGTGAGCGTTTTTAAATTGGCTAGCAACCTACCAGTACTTTCCCCTTGCTCAAAATTATTCAGTTGAGTAAAAAAAGCGTTTATTGTTTTGCTATTATTATCATATGGTCTCTGATTTGGGTGTATGGGCCTCCTCCAAGCCCCAGCTTATGAGCATCAGAGGGATCTTAAATAAATAGATTTTCGGATCTTACCACAGCAGCCTGAAGTGACTTAGTAAGTGCTCTGGTTCGGTTTTTCGCCTACTAATTGCTTTAATATATAGTCCTCTAATGAATGTTTTTTAAGGGTTTCCCACACAAAAGCATTAGAAGTGGTACCCTCATTTTGGCGCACAAAATTTCAACTAGTTCATCAGTCAAAGAACTGTGGATTAGTTGCACCCAAAAATGGATTTAGGGACGCCAAAGACCCTAGGAAGAACTACCTCTTCATCCAAAATTTAGCCAAAACTCTTAGCGGTGAGTGGTCAGACACACTCCGCACCATATATTCTATTTCCTGGACATAACCCAGCAAAGAGTCAGATCCTATAGCCAGGTCAATCCTTGATAATAAAACCATGAGAGGCAGAATAACATAAAATATTGGATAACAGTCGGAAATTTTACTCTCCAGATATCTCTAAGTCCCACCTTTTCCCAAAGAGTGCGACAATGCAGTGGGTTGAGTCTGGGGGATCAATAGTACCTCTATGATTTTATCCCAGAAACGGGTGCGGTAGGCATTAAAATCACCTAAAATTTAAGTACAGGAACATCCGGAAAAGGGAATCCAGAAATAGAAATTTACTTTTCTGAGAACCTCTCCTGAGTAGGGCGGTGGAATATACAGTGCGACCAGAATCACAGTAATATTGTAAATAGAGCAAAGAATACAAACGTATCTACCGTCAGAATCAATTACTGATTTTTGACAATTTGCACCATTACACTCACGCCCCTTGCATGTGAGGAATATACTGAATGAAATGTTGCCGCCATCCATGCCTTTTCCATCCAGTGGATAGACCCTTTTGTCAGATGGATCTCTGAGATACAAACAATAACTGTTTGGGCTTGGTTCAGCCAGGAAAAGACAGCATATCTTTTCGAAGCCTCCCTCATACCCCTTACATTCCAGACGATCACATTAATACAATTGGCCATAAAAACCTAGGTTGTTATTAACCCCTTCACGACCTTGGACGTATCCATACGTCCAGGTCGTTTGGGGGTTAACGCACCTGGACGTATGGATACGTCCTGAGGATCGCGCGAACTCTAAAGCAGCGTTCACGGGATCGGCGCGGGGTGTCAGCTGTATATTACAGCTGACATCCCGCTGCGTCAGCCCCGACCCGCGATCCCCCTGGGGGGGGGGGCGGTTAACCCCTTAATTATTGCGACCATCGGGTCGCAATAACTAAGGAAGAAGCAGGAGGAGATCGCTCCTCCTACGTCTCTGTCGGTGGCAGCAGCGCAGGATCGGGTGATCCGTGCAGCTTTCCCGCCCTCTGACAGACAGCACGGAAGGCGAGAATGCCTTCCGGGTTGTCTGTGACGTCACGATGCCCGGCCTTTCCCTGTGGGCATGGCCCGGCATCGTGACTGACAGTTGTCATAAGAACCACTGCACAGCAACAAGCTGTGCATTGATTCCTATTGAATGAGAGATCTAAAGATCTCTCATTCAAATCCCCTATGGGGAAAAGTAAAAAAAAAATGTGAAAAAGTAAAAAAAAAAGTAAAAAAGTGAAAACATGTTTAAAACACAAACACGAAAAATAAAAAAAAACACGTACACCGCCTTTTCCCTTTACAAACGCCAATCGCCCCCAAAAAGACAAAAATAAAAAAAGTACCCATATTTGGTATCGCCCGTGCGTAATGCCGGCCCTATAAATCTGTCATGTTAATTTACCCGTACGGGTGAATGCCCTAAAAAAAAACCCCAAAAAAAAAAATCACAGAATTAAGATTTTTGTTTTATCCGCAGCACATAAAATGGAATAAAAGTGATCAAAAACCCCTATAAAACGCCAACGTTGTACCCATTAAAACGTCTTTTCATCCCGCAAAAAAAAGTCCTAAACAGCTCTGTATCGGAAAAATAAAAAAACTTATGGGCTCTCAGAAGACCAGCGAGCATAATATTCTTTTACACACTAAAAACACTTTCTTTTTTTAAAGAGCTTCAACATAAAAAACTATATAAATTGGATATCGCCATTAATCGTTTTCGATCCACAGAGTAAAGCTAACTTATTACGGATTTCTGAACCCCTGATGGCGCTGTTAAAAATTAAAAAAAAAAAACACTACTAGGATTGCAGTATTTTCTTCACTCTGCCTTCCAAAAAACGGATTTAAAATGATCAAAAAAATCTTGTCCCCCCAAAAATGATACCAATAAAACGTCAACTCATCCCGCAAAAAACAAGCCTGTATACAGCTCCATACACAGAAAAATAAAAAAGTTATGGCTCTCAGACTATGGCGATGCAAAAAATGTTTTTCCTGTTTGAATAAAAGTTTTTTAATGTATAAAAGCGGTAAAAAATTAAAAAAATATACAAATTGGGTATTGCTGTAACCTATCGACCTGCTGAGTAAAAACTAGCATGTCATTTTCTAACGCACAGTGCCGCTATAAAAAATAAAAATAAAAAACTACCAGGGGTTGCTGTATTTTGTTCAAAACGCCTCACAAAAACCTTAATAAAAAAGTGAACAAAGTGTTGTATGCCACCCCATTATGGTACCAATAAAAGCATCAATTCACCCGCCAAAAAACAAGGCCCTACACAGCTATGCACAGAGCAAAATAAAAAAGTTATGACTGTCAGAATAGGACAACATAAAAACGCAATTTTTTATAGACCTATTGCTATTGTGTAAAAGTAATAAAACACAAAAAAAATATATAAAATTTATACCATTGCAACTGTACCGACCCCCATAGTAAAGTTATCACATAATTTACACTGCACGGCAAACGCTGTAAAATTAAAGCCCAAAAACAATGGTGGACCTGCGTTCCCCCCCCCCCCATTTTCATGGCCCAATGCTAAAAAAAACGATGGCACCCAAAATGCCCAATACACCCCTAAATGAAATCCCTGAGGGGTGTTGAATCTAAAATGGAGCGACTTCTGGAAGGTTTTCACCTTTTCTGGTATTTGGGGCTTTGCCAAATGCGACATGGCCCCACCAAATCTGTGCTCCCAAAAGCAAAATAGCGTTCCCCTCCCTTGTAACGCCCTGGCATGCGCCCAAACAGCAGTTTAACACCCACATGTAGGGTATTGCCGAACTTGGAAGAATTTTTTTAACAAAGTTTTGGGGTTTCTTTTTTCCCGGATTCCTTGTAAATATGAAACATTTTAAGCTAAATTGCAGATTATTGGGAAAATTTTTTTTTTTCATTTTTCCAGCCTAATTTAAAAAAAAAATTTTGGAAATCACCTGTGGGATTGATATACTCACTACACACCTGTGTATATACCTTAAGGGGTGTAGTTTCTATTTTTGGGGGCTTTTTAGGGGTGTTTTTTTAAGTTTTAGCCCCCTTGAGCCTCCTCAAACCTGAAATGGGCGCCTAAATAAAATTGCATTGGAAAAAAGAGACCCCAGAGTTTCCCGTAGGTGCTCCTCCTATTTGGGGCTTATGGTTGAGCCAAATTCAAAGCACTAGGGCCACATATGGGATATTTCTAAAAACGGCAGACCTGGGGGAAATGATATTACATTGCATTTACCTGGTCACTTTTACCGTATTCCAGTGAATAATGGATAAATATTGAAAATCTGCAAAAAAAAAGTGAAATTTTGAAATTTCACCTCCAACTTTGCTTTAATTTCTGTGAAATACCTAAAGGGTTAACAAAAATTCTAAACACTGTTGTAAATTTCTTTAAGGGGTAGTTTCTTAGATGGGGTCATTTATGGGGGTATCTAACATACAGGCCCCTCAAAGCCACGTCAGAATGGACTGGTCCCTAAAAAAAATGTATATTGCTAATTTTCTTGAAAAATGTGAGAAATTACTACTAAATTTTTTAACCCCTTTTTAAAGATATATATATAAAAAAGGGGCATTTAAAAAAATGATGCCAACCTATAGTGGACATATGGTAGATGCTAGTTATAAATATTTTGTGGTGAATAATTATCTGTCTTGTTTCGCAGAAATTTTGAAACTTTCAAAAATCACAGATTTTTCAAATTTTTCATGAAATTTTGATTTTTTTCACAAAAAAAAAAAGGCTTGTATGGATAAAATTTTTTTACTAACTCAAAGCACAATGTGGTCACAAGAAAATCTCTGAATCACATGGATAGGTAAAAGTGTCAAAAAGTTATTCTCACATTAAGTGACTCATGTAGATTTCAAAAAATTGGGCTGTGTCAGGAAGGCCAAAACTGGCTGGTCCTTAAGGGGGTTAATGTTCTACGGAAAGTTCATACACACCCGAGGAAAAACACTTCACACATTCTGATACATACCTTTGCTTCAAGTATCCCAACCCCAAACAAAACAGAAACTTAGTAAAATAGCAAACACAAAACATTTCTTCTAACCCAAGAGATTAGAGGAACCAGTCCTCTTTAACGACCTATAGAAATGTGAAAAACACTTAAAAAAACTACAGATGCGTTTCAGAATAAACACTCCCGCATTAAAGTATTTAGCCCTTTTGAACAAACCCCGGTAGGAAGATAACTGTTAATACTCTAACTTTACAAAGTGAATGAGCTACATGACAAGGACACTCAGTCTGTCGGGTCAGAGATCCTAATTCTCTTTTCATTGGAGTCCAGCCAATGCAGTGCTGCACCTAGAGAATCAAAATGGTGGGTTGTTCCCAGTGCCACAACACGGAGCTTCGTTGGATTCATCATAGTATATGGCATGTAGGTTCCCCCAAATCGGCTTTTTGATTCCTTTAAATTGTGCCCTCCGTTTTTGCACCTCCGAGAAAAGTCAGGGTAAATGGAGACTTTCTGACCATCCAAACCCTCAAATCTTTTGATCCCTTGCCAGACGCAGTATAGCATCACGATCTCTGAAGTGTAGCAATTTAATCAATATTGAACGTGGTGGCGCCCCTGGTGGTAAGGGACGGGTAGGTACACTATGAACTCTCTCAATTGCAAAAAATGGGGACAGTTTTTCTTTTCCAAATATATTCAACAGCCAGGATTCAAAGAAGATAACCGGATCACGACTCTCTGCACGTTCTGGAACACCCACCAAGATCATCAACTTTAGCAAGAAGTGTAGAAATATCAAGTGATGCTTTTTTCAGATCTTTAGAAAAAGCAGGCAGTGAATCTTCAAGTGAGCTAATTCTGTCCTCAGCAGCTTGAAGCCTGTTGTTTATTTTATGCATATCCTGGCGTACTATGGCCATATTAGCCTTCGTGGCACTCATATGTCCATTCAGAGTAGATAAATTAGCATTGCACATGGAAATGGCTGAAAAGATATCACTCAAAGTGAGTTGCTGCTCCAGACTAGTGCTACCACTGCCAGATATAGCTGTATCTCTCTCCTGATCCACAGCTTCTCTGTTGCATATATTAAGCACACACATGTCCTGCTCCTGCATGTCTGGGCTACAAGGTTTAATAGACTGTACACTCTCCAACCTTTTGGACTCACCCACATTGCTGTTGGAGCTGGGGAGATTGCAGCCTGTGTTTGTTTCTTACTAGAGTGGGCAAATCGCTCTAGCTGAGTCACTGCAGTCAGCATCTTCCCTCTGCCTGGAGTCTGGGCTTGTGCTGCCATGCTGTGAGCACCATGCTCTTGGGCCTGCTGTTCCTTAATAATAATAATAATAATAATAATCTTTATTTATATAGCGCCAACATATTCCGCAGCACTTTACAATTTGGAGGGTGTAGGTACAGACAAAATAAATACATTGCACAATGAAAAGCTACTTACCGATGAGACACAAGGTGAGAGGGCCCTGCTCGCAAGAGCTTACAATCTATTAGGGTGTCCGGGAGAGACGAAGGGTAAGAAGTGCTAGATTTACAATGGTCCAGCCATGTGACATAAATATGGGGTTGTTATACGTAGAATTCGGATGAACCTGCCACCCAAACAGTACATCTATATACAGTTAAGTGCCGAAAATGAAATGAGTGCGCTAGGGAGTATGGGGGGAGCATTAGGGATTCTGGTAGGCCAGAGTGAGAAGATGTATTCTCAGGGCCCGTTTAAAGCTATGAGAGTTCTGAGTGTGCCTGATCGCCCGCGGTGGCATGTTCCAGAGAACTGGTGCCGCACGTGTGAAGTCTTGGAGACGGGCATGGGAGGTTCGGATGATTGATGAGTGTAACTTGATATCATCGCAGAGCAGAGAGAGCGGGTAGGGTGGTAGACAGAGATGAGGGAGGCGCAGCGTTGTGGAGAGCTTTATGAGTGAGAGTGATGAGTTTAGGTTGTATCCTGTACTGGATTCCTTCTGCTCCTTCTTGGATCTTGTCATGCCAGCGGACAAAGCTGATACTGTACCTGCTGATTCCCCACACTCAGCAGTGTTTGGAAAGTATAAAAATCTTCACAACAGAGGCTATTTGCAGGATATTTAAGCTGATTTTGTGCAGGAGCTCTTCTCCACACTTCTGCCTTACATGCTGCTCAAGCCACGCCAACCCTACCCTGCCATCTTACTACACCTGTTGCATCCTACCACCGGGTGTTATAAGATAGCGGTACACTATTTGGCAGGCGATGATCAAGTACCCGACTGGGGCTAAAAGTAATACTTCAAAACAACCCCATTTAACAGTTAAAATGAAACACACTTGGCATTGTTGCATCCTCTAAATTCCCACTTATTAAAATACAACTGGATTTAGCTCACAAGGTGAACACTGAAAGAAAAAAATATTCAACACCAATATTGTGGGGTTTGTTTTGGTCACTTCTGAAAATACAAGCAAAAAGATGGTGGGTAATGTTACACCCCAGTGGTGACCAATTATCCAGTTGTAGTATACCAATAGAATCGCAAAATTATACTAAAACAACTTTTATACCTGTCCTTAGAAGGAGGGCACCATGGTATGTGGGACAAGTGATTGGGAGTATTATATGAGAAATAAACCCTGCAGTAGATAATTGGATGATACCATTAATTTATTTGCAATGTCTATTTGCCCGAGAACAAAGACTATTGACACTATAGAAAACCATTAGGGCTTGTTCACACGGAGGTTTCACTCCGTGTTACAACCGCTTTGTAGATCCCTCTTGGGGACCGACAGAGCGGACCCCAAGACGGATCTAAACAATTAGCAGTGAGATTATCACTGCTGTCTATGACGAAAATGCAGCGGCGTTCACATGACAGATCGCCGCTGCGTGTTTCAAAAGCGCAGCTCGGGTCCGTCTTGCAAAAAATTGCATGCATTCACTTCTTTGCAAGACGGACCCGAGCGGCGCTTTTGAAACAAGCAGCGGCTTGTTTTAATGCATAATAGATCCATTAAAACAGAAGACTATCTACCTAACATAGCATAATTCTACCTATATAACTTGGCCTCGTATTTATCCACGCCTACATATGCCCACAGTTCCACCCCTTACTCAGATATCTTCCGGCCTTCACTATGGTTGTTCCTCCAATCAGATTCCAGTAATACGATATGCGCTATTTGTCGTAATATCCACCACCTTCCTGAAGATGACGTCCTTGTCGCAATAGCCACCACTCTTCTGAAAATGGGGTTCTTGAACTTGAATTCCCTGCTGAAGATCCCATTAGACCTGACTTTAAATGACTTTTAAAAGTGTTTTCATTGTGCAAAAGCAGTAGAACCTTATCAGTCTCCTAGGTTTTCAGTGGAACAGTATTGCACATGTTTGACTGCTGCTACTAATTGATCGGGGTAAACCCAAGTGATTAAAGAGAACCTGTCACATAGTTTTTGCCCCCCTGGCTGAAGACAGAACAAAGTAGTGTCAGGCATGCTGTTTCTAGTGCTGTGTCCCTTATTCTGTAAGATGCTGTAGTTTTCGTGTATTTAATGCTCAAATCTGCAGTTTTCAACCAAAAGAGTCATTCAAAGAGTCATTCAGAGTGTCAGTTTTTTCAAACCTCACCCACCTGAGGCTAGCCCCGCCCACATCAACTGACAAACCTATTACTTTGAATAGGTAGAAACAGGTGAATAACTGTCAATGGGTGGAGCTAGCCTTTGGTGGGTGGAGCTAACACCTACTCATGAATAAGATTTGAGGGGTAAATGCTCTAAAACTGCTGCATCTTACATAATAAGGGGCACAGTGCTGGGAACAGCAGGTCTCACACTAGCTTTTGCTGCCCTCAGCAAGGGGGGCACAACCTATGTGACAGGTTCCCTTTAAACATTGATTACCTAGCATGTGTGCTAATTGTTTTTTGTGGGAAAATTGGTTAAACTTTAGGACTTCCAATCAGAGCATCATTACTTCAGTTGAGCATGTAGAGAGAATGGGCGGCTCCTGAACTATGTTTGGTAGCTAATTAGGCTACTGGGATGTCTGCTGCCTTGGGATAATTTTTGACTCCACCTTGTCCTTCAAGTTGCACATCCAAGTTCTTACCTACACCTCAGACTCAAAAACATCTCTGTAAGGCTAGGTGCACACTGCGTTTGACCATCCCTCAAAACATATACTTTAAACGTATGCCAAAGTGCACTGTTTGGAGCAGACGTTTGACATCCGTTTTTTTTTCTATTTTTTTTTTTACTAGCTTTTCTATTGGCTGTCCCCTTTTTTTCCTTGCTATTTGATTGGGTAGGTTTATTTATATATTTTATGATGGATACAAACATATACGATTACAACATGGCCACAAATACTAGGATCCGTTTTCCATTGACATACATGGTAAAAAAAAAAAATGTATACTGTAACCTATCCTTTTTTTTTTAAACTTGAAAAACCACAGCGCTCTGCGTCATCTACCCGTTAAATTTAAACACATATTTGATGTAAAATGCCAATGAATGTTGCACATTTGTCCACCTATATTAGTCAATGAACACGTTAACGCATTCGTTCTCTCTTCCCTCAGAACGGATTCGTCATCCGTTTAAAACAACACAGTATGTACAGAACCTAATCCACTCTTTTATTTGCTTTGACTCTACTGACATGCGATTTCAGGTCCTTGTCACCTTCTGCCTGGACTACTGCAACATCCTTAATTGTTCAAGCAAGCTATGATCCTAACAAGACATCGTTTTCTTCTTGTCTGCTCCTCAATTCCAGAATTTTGCCCGTGCAATCCTCATACTCTGAAACCCGCAACTCCAAATGATCAAATTCTCTTCCACCTTTAAAACCTTCAAATGCAACTTAAAAACCTCTCTCTTCAGGATGGCCTAAAACCTACAATAACCCTGCTGCCATTACACTATCATACAAGCTCTTTCCCTCATCTTCTTTGTAAGCCCTCCCAGGCAGAAACCTCCCTCCCTATGTACCAGTTAGCAATGTTATGGTACCGTTCTTGTTTTACGCAATGTATTTAAACCCCTTTTTGGATGTACAGCACCCTAGAACTAATGGTACGTTACAATAAGTGATAATATTATTGTTTTGCAGGAGCCAACCACTGCCCTACCCAAATGGTAATGTGAAATACTGTATATATGCACCTATTTCTACAACTTGTAGATTTACATTTGTAATTGAACCAGAAGTGATCAGCTTCCTCACTTCCAGTTGGAATATCATTGCAGTTGTGCTTGGGGCGGTGGGTGGTTCCTGTCTACATGTGCCAGCCTCCCTGATGCATACACGATGTTCAGCAGCTAAATAGGCTACTGGACATGCAGTCTTATAGACTGTTAAAGAAGCAGGTGAATCTATAGAGAAGCTGCCCACCACCTCCATTGAACTGTATTGTACATGGAGGGTAGTGGGCGGTTTCTGTACAGATGTGCTTGTTTCCATAAGTGCCTGCATGTCCAATACTCTATTAAACGTTTTGCATGTGTTCGGGGGTAGGCACATCTAGACAGAAGTCAACCACCCACCTCGCCAAATGAAACTGAAGTAAAGATGTTCCAATTGAAAGTGATGAAGTTCATCACTGCTGTTTAATTACAAATGTAAATCTATATGTTAAAGCAGCAATGATTTGAATGCAAGTTTATAATTATGAATTTTACAATTACAAAAAGCTTTTTGGGAGAAAAAAAGTGAGTTGGACTACATCTTTTAAAAATTAGATTTATATAAAGGTGACCTAAAGCACACTGCATTTTTAAAAACATTCTGCTATGCTTTTTACATGCAACACCCAATGTGGGTTTTAGCGCCAGCTATGTGTTGCTCTATTTGGTGCTTGAGAATTTACTTTTTGCAGTCTCAACAGTGTGCACTAACGTCTATACAAATTTCAAACAGAGGTGCAGGCTAATTTGTTTTCTGGGATTATGCATTTGGAGCGACGGCTGCCTCCATCTTAGCCATACACCACTCCTACCCGACAGCATGAGGCCTTTATATATTCAGTATGAATGGAGCCCAGCAACTTGAACAAACCACATTAGACGCCTTTATTTTTTGCATGTACATGAAACTCACAAAAGTGAGTACATCCCTCCCATTTTTCTCAATATTTAATTATATCTTTTCATTGGACAACACTGAAGATCTGACACTTCGATATAATGTAAAATAGTCACTGTACAGCTTGTATAACAGTGTAAACTTAGTGTGCCCTCAAAATAACTCAACACACAGCCGTCAATGTCTAAACTGCTGACAACAAAAGTGAGTACTACCCTAAGTGTAAATGGAAAATTGTACCCAGTGGGCACAAAATTGTGCCCAGTACTGTCTGAGGATCTAAAAAAAAGAATTGTTGCTGTAAATAAAGATGGCCTAGGCTATAAGAAGATTGCCAACACCCTGAAACTGAGCTGCAGCACAGTGAGCAAGACCATACAGCGGTTTAACAAGACAGTTTCCACTCACCACTCGCCATGTTCAACCAAAGAAGTTGCGTACACATGCTCAGTGTCATATACAGAGATTGTCTTTTCAAAATAGACTTTTGAGTGCTGCCAGCATTGCTGCACTGATCAAAGGGATGGGGGAGGGTGGGTCAACCTGTCTATGCTCAAACTATACATTCGCATATTGCATCAAATTGGTCTGCATGATTGTCGTCCTAGAAGGAAGCCTCTTCTAAAGATGCACAGGAAGACTCGCAAACAGTTTGCTGAAGACAAGCAGACAAAGGACATGGACTACTAGAACCATGTCCTGTGATCTGATGACACCAAGATTCGGTTTAGATGTTGTCAAGTGTGTGTGGCGGCAACCAGGGGAGGAGTACAAAGACAAGTTTGTCTTGATTACAGTAAAGCACGGAGGTCGGAGTGTCATGGCTTTGGGCTACATCAGTGCTGCCGGGTGTGGGGAGCTACAGTTCATTGAGAGAACCATGAATGCCAACATGTACTATGATGTACAGAAGAAGATCATGATCCCCTCCCTTTGGAAACTGGGTCGCAGGGCAATATTCCAACATGATAACAACCCCAAACACACCTGCAAGATGACCACCGCCTTTCTAAAGAAAATGATAGTAAAGGTGCTAGACTGGCTAGGCCTGTCTCCAGACCTAAACCCTATTGAGCACCTGTGGGGCATCCTCAAATGGAAGGTGGATGAGTGCAAGTTCTTTAACATCCACCAGCCTCATGATGTCATCATGGAGGAGTGTAAGGGCATGTCCCCACTGCACGGGTTTTCCGCTCGGCGGTTTTTCCGCTCGAAACACATTCCACATGCACATTCTTCCGTCCGGTTTTCGGATGGAATATGTGCAAGTGAGTTTGAAGGGGGAGGGCTTTTCTCCGTTCATTGCGGAGAAAAGCCGCCCCCCCCCTGCGGCTGTGGGGACGGTACAGAAACCGGAAAAATATCGGTGGGATAAACCGACCGGTATTTGTCCTCTGCCGTGTGAACGCACCCTAAGAGGATTCCAGTGGCAACCTGTGATGCTCTAGTGCAGTGATTTTCAACCAGTGTGCCGCGGCACACTAGCACATGGTCGGGTGTGCCGCGGGGAAAGTTCCCCAAACTATGGTGCGCCCTGCGTTTTGTTCAGGGCCGTTCCTAGGGGCGGGCAGGGCGTGCGGTCGCCCGGGGCGCCGGGGCTCGGCTCACCCGCGGGGGGCGCCGTGGCCGCCCTCCCCCGCCCGGAGGAGCGCCCCTGACTCTGCGCGACTGTTTTATATAACAGCCGCGCAAAGCCAGCAGCTGCAGGGAGGAGGCGGGACGGATCGTTCCTGTCCTGACGCCTCCCCTGTATCAGCGTCACAGGGGGCGCACAGCTCTCCCCGCGCCCCCCGTGACGCTGGGTCTCCATCGGCTGGCAGCTCTGCCGCCGATGAGACCCCTGTGAGCTGCGTGCAGCGTAAGCAGCGTGATGAAAGTCACGCTTCTTACACCGCTCTGCAGCTCCCACTGCTGAGCAGCTCCGGAATGGGACCGCGCGGACCCAGGTGAGTAATCTTTTGTTATTTTATAATTACTTACAGGGGGCATCACTGGCTACAAGGGGGCACACTGGCTACAATGGGGGCATCCTGGCTACAAGGGGGCACACTGGCTACACTGGGGGCACACTAGCTACAAGAGGGGCGTCCTGGCTACAAGGGGGGCATCCGGGCTACAAGGGGGGCACACTGGCTACAAGAGGGGCGTCCTGGCTACAAGGGGGGCACACTGGCTACAAGGGGGCATCCTGGCTACAAGGGGGGCACACTGGCTACAAGGGGGCACACTGGCTACAAGGGGGGCACACTGGCTACAATGAGGGCACACTGGCTACAAGGGGGCACACTGGCTACAATGGGGGCACACTGGCTACAATGGGGGCACACTGGCTACAATGGCGGCATCAACTGGCTACAAGGGGGGCAT
Source organism: Phyllomedusa bahiana (assembly GCA_025379985.1). Lineage (NCBI taxonomy): Eukaryota > Metazoa > Chordata > Amphibia > Anura > Hylidae > Phyllomedusa > Phyllomedusa bahiana. Next base: position 90,146 of record JAODAL010005791.1, on the reverse strand, counting down.
CACTGGCTACAAGTGGGGCATCACTGGCTACAAGGGGGGCATCACTGGCTACAAGGGGGGGCATTACTGGCTGCAAGGGGGGGATCACTGGCTACAGGGGGGGCATAAACTGGCTACAATGGAGGCACATTGGCTACAAAGGGTGGGCATCTCTGGCTAGAATCGATATTATTAACTATATGTATAATATGTACTGTTTTAGTGTCATTTTGTGCCATTTTGGTTGGTGGTGTGCCCCGGGATTTTTTTAAGTGTAAAAAGTGTGCCGCGGCTCAAAAAAGGTTGAAAATCACTGCTCTAGTGAACTCCAAGCCAAAGAGAGTTAAGACAGTGCTGGAAAATAATGGTGGCCACACAAATTTGACACTTGGGGCACAATTTGTCCATTTTCACTTACGGGTGTAGTCACTTTTGTTGCCAGCGGTTTAGACATTGATGGCTGTGTGTTGAGTTATTTTGAGGGCACACCAAGTTTACACTATTATAAAAGCTGTACACTGACTACTTTAAATTGTATTAAAGTGTCATATCTTTAGTGTTGTCCCATGAAAGAATAGAATACAACATTTACAAAAATGTGAGGGGTGTACTGACTTTTGTGAGATACTGTATAAAGCATAGCAGCAATGCATTTCAAATGTTCCACGAGTTCAATGTTTGTATGCTTTTGAGTGCTGGCTTTATGTTGTGTTTGAGAATTTGCTTTTTGCAGTCCCAACAGTGTGCACTAACCTCTAGACAAATTGCTACTGGAGGTGTGGGCTAACTTTTTTTTTATTGAAATACGTAGTTATGTCAGTTACACTGTCTAGCCAGATGTGCTATCTTCAAGCTATCATTACTTTGCTTATGGAAGCGGGTAATGTGACTACCTATTCTTTGCAGAAATGATGTAGGAATGTTAGTTACAGAAACTGGCTACAGAGCATAAACCGGCAACAATTACTCCACTTGTAAAAGCTGTAAATCTGGTAATTAGTAGAAAGAAAAAAGCCAAGGAGTCGTCATAATTAGAAAATAGTTTGGCAGATTAGAGTGCCCCCATAATACCAGGAGTATCCCCACCAGTATCAGTGCTACACAGAGTCCTTAAAGACCTAATGCTCCCATAGTGCCCCCCAAATGTGTGGCAAAGCAGTGGTGCCCTAGTGGTGACCCTTAGGTTAATAATGTCCTTATGTGTTCTCATGTGCCCCTGAAAGTAATGATGCCTGATCCTGTGCACTAGGAAAAAAAAGATAACTAACCCATTCCCATGGCACATGAAGTAAATAGTTTCAGAGCTCTTTGCAGTTTTCAGCTTCATCTGCAGCCTTTGGATGGTGACACTTGCCACTTACACCTTTCCAACTTGGGACCACAGTTGATTGACAAGTTGCTGACTCAGACTATGGAGTGTGGAAACCAGATTGTAAGCGGTACAAACGGGACTTCGCAGAGAAAGATGGTAAGGCAAGAATATATTAAGCATTCCATTAGGTTAAAGTTAAAATAGCTAGCAGCGTGGGAAAGAAAAGAAAAATAAAGGGGAATACAAAGCGCTCCCTAGTGTATTACTTTCAATAAAAATAATTAGTGTACATACAGTGTGGAAAATAAGTATTTGACACACTGCTGATTATGAAAGTTTCCCCCCTACAAAGAATGAAAAGGTCTGTAATTTATTTTGTAGGTACACTTCAACTGTGAGAGACAGAATCTAAAAATGAAAATTTAGAAAATCACATTGTATGATTTTTAAATAATTAATTTTCATCTCATTTCAAGAAATTAGTATTTGATCACCTTCCAACCAGCTAGAATTCTGGCTGTCACAGACCTATTAGTTTTTCTTTAAGATGCCCTCCGACTCTGCATGCATTACATGTATTAACGGCACCTGTTTGAACACATTACCTGTATAAGTGACACCTGTCCACACAATGAATAACACTCCAACCTCTCCACCATGACCAAGACCAAAGCACCATCTAATGACACTAGACACAAAATTTTAGACCTGAACAAGGCTGTGATGGGCTACTGATCAATAGGCAAGCAGTTTTGTGAGAAGGCAAGAACTGCTGGTGCAATAAGTAGAAGATGGAAGAAGCACAAGATGATCCATGCAAGATCTCATCTCGTGGGGTAAGGAGGATTGTGAGAAAGGTTAGGAATTGGCCCCGATCTACATGGGAGGACCTGGTCAATGACATGAATAGAGCTGGAACCACAGTCTCAAAGATTACCATAAATAACACACTACGCTGTCATGGATTAAAATCCTGCAGAGCACGCAAGATCCCCCTGCTCAAGCCAGCACATATCCAGGCCTGTTTGAAGTTCACCATTGACCATCTGGATGATCCAGAGGAGTCATGGGAGAAGGTCAAGTGGTCAGATGAGACCAAAATAGAACTTTTTGGTATTAACATCAAATTTTGGGGGTGCTTTTATATAAAGGGAACAGGACGACTGCACTGCATTGAAGGGAGGATGGATGGGGCCATATATCAAAACATTTTGGCCAACAACCTCCTTCCTTCAGTAAGAGCATTGAAGATGGGTCGTGGCTGGGTCTTCCAGCAGGACAGTGACCCAAAACACACAGCCAGGACAACTAAGGAGTGACTCTGTAAGAAGCATTTCAAGGTCCTGAAGTGACCTAACCAGTCTCCAGACCTGAACCCAATCGAAAATCTTTGGAGGGAGCTGAAACTCAATGGAACCCAGTGACAGCCCCAAAATCTGAAAGATCTGGCAAAGATCTGTATGGAGGAGTGGGCCAACATTCCTGCTGCAGTGTGTGCAAACTTTGTGAAAAACTACAGGAAACATCTGACCTCTGTAATGGCAAACAAAGGTTTCGGTACCAAATATTAAGTTATGTTTCTCTATGGTATCAGATACTTATTTTATGTAATAGAATGCAAATTAATTATTAAAAGATCATACAATGGGATTTTATGGAATTTTTTTTTTTACATTCAGTCTCTCACAGTTGAAGTGTACCTGTGATAAAAAATTACAGACCACTCCATTCTTTGTAGGTAGGAAAACTTGTAAAATCGCCAATGTATAAAATAAATCGTAACCACAAGTAAGGTTACAGAGAAATAATGAAGATACTGACAACCTGACAAACAGGAAATTGGGGACAACTGGCTAAATTTTCTTTAGTTTTAAAGGTTATAGACACCTTTGAAATGGAAAAAGTATTTTACCTTAAAGGGCTTTTCTCATCACAGGCTTTCACAGACTTGAGCTGTTTCTGTCTCTTACAGCTTCAAATCCAGGGGCGGATCTCTCCTCCCAGTAGGTGTGTCTTCCTTCACTGAAGACTGGTAATATCATTCTTTGTGAGCAGGGGAGGGAGAGGATGTCACAGCTCTGCAGACCTCCTGCAGTTGTCAGTTCTCATGCCTGCAGAGCTGTCACCTCCTTCCACAAGCGCCAATCCTTGTAACCAGAACAACTGGTGTAAGCAGTTATACATACAGCCTGAAATGATTAAACAAATGTGAAACATGCATGTAGAGAGGAGCAGAAGGGTCAATGCCATGTCAATTGAACCAATGATTTTTACCTCTACATTTTTAATTCCTTTGAGATTTTGTTATTTGGTAGTAGTGTGTCAGAGAATACAAAATGTGAAGAAAAAATTCTAGAATTTTTTTTTAATTGATTTTCAAAGTTCGGAAAAAGTGCGAATTTCGGTGTTGCCTGCCTTTACATTTCTCAGGCTAGAAAAAATATAGAGAAACAAAATAAACACCATTCTACTCAGAACTGTCACAAGATTATCTTCGTTAATATTTTACCCATGCGAACACAAATACAAAATTTCCTAAAAAAACCCGTTTAATTTAAAAATTTCCAAAAATGCACATGTGCCTGCTATACTCTTAGCCACATCTGTACCAAAATTCAAGTTGGGATCGCGATGGTATCATATTTAAAAATATTACTATTTCAGGGGGGCGTGGCTGAACATGGCAGCGTGAGGATGCATGATACAGAGCTCCTCTTCATCAGCGCAATTACTTCACTGGAATACCAGCTCTCACTATGGGCAAAGTCCCCAAAAAGCTGAAAAACAAGCCTGCATCTCATCCTTGGTTGCGGCGGCCGGAGCCGGTGATGCGAGCGGGAGCGCGGCCGCACATCATGGCTAGGTATCCAGGAACTCCCGTGCTTCCCTCACTGCCCTCGCGGCAACTCCGACACGAGGCGCGATCTCCCCGCCAGCTGCGGACTCATCGCCTCATCCCAGTTGGCGGATCTGCTTGTTCCTGCAGCTCTGAAGACTGGAGACACCCCGCACATGCCTCCTGATGCTCATCACGTGGTGGGACCCAGCGGCCATCTTCTGGATCGGGTAGGAGCATCTCCAGGTCTCTTAACTCCTCCACGGCCCTTGGAGAAAAGTTCCTCTGAGGGCTGTGTGTGCACCCCGCGTGCTCAGTCTGCTCCCATGCCCTTATCTCTTCCCCTGGACACCTGCAGGAGCCCGGCTGCAGACCAGAATGGGTCATGGGAGACAGCCATTCCACCTTTCTGCCCCTCACAATTAACCCCTTCTGCACCATCTGCACAGCTAGGACAAATTCACCCACCTGGCACAGCCCTCTCTCCGCGGGTCTTGGGGACACTAGCCCAGTCTCCCCCTCAGCTGCCACAAAATGGTGACCAGCGGCATCTAGCAGTGTCCGGGGGTTTCACACTACTGCAGGCAGCCTCATCACCCCAGGCAGGCATCCTGCCACCCATGCCACCAGCTCAGGGGCCTCCATTTATTTCTCCGCCCCGGACAGTGGGGTCCCAATACTTACAACAGCTGCAAATAGGCATCCTGCCTTCCTCTGTCTCGCAAAGGGGTCCCCCGCAGCAGCAAGCTGGTACTCTGCAATTACACTGCCCGCAAGCGGGAACCCCGTCAAGGCAAACCCCACAAGCGGGAATTCTGTAATTACAAAACCCACAAGTGGGAACCCTGCACTTACAAAACCAACAGGCAGGGTCACTGCAATTACAAAACCCTCAAGCAGGGACACTGCAATCACAAAACCCGCAAGCAGGGACTCTGCACCTACAAAACCCACAAGCAGGGACACTGCATTTAAAAAACATGCAAGCAGGGACTCTGCACCTACAAAACCCACAAGCAGGGACACTGCACCTACAAAACCCACAAGCAGGGACACTGCAACTACTAAACCCACAAGAAGGGACACTGCAATTACTAAACCCGCAAGCAGGGACTCTGGAATTACAAATTCCACAAGCAGGGACTCTGCAATTATAAATTCCACAAGCAGGGACTCTGCAATTATAAATTCCACAAGCAGGGACTCTGCAATTACAAGACCCACAAGCGGGGTCTCCACAACCACAACGTTCACCGGTGGGAACCCTGCAATTACAAAGTTCACCAGCGGAGACTCTGCAATCACAAATCTCGCAAGCTGGAATCCTGAAATCATCGCTTCTACCAGTGGGATCTACGCAATCCACCAGCCCACACATAAGGAATGCGCAACCACAGTCCTCTGGGGATGCAGCCGTACAACTGCCCTTGCAAAAACCGGCCTTCTCCACACCATCCAAACCCCAGGAGGGGGAGTATCAGCACCGTGGTCCTCAGGCTCTTCGTGGGGTGAACCCCCCTTATCTTCTGCAACCTAGTGGCGTTCTAATGGTCCCTTCCCCTCAGCTGCTCCCTTCCTCCCATCTTCCTCAACCATGCTGCAACATTTCTCTTTGAGCGACCGCCGATGTGATGTCCTTAAATCCACACAGCCTTGACGGGAATCCTCCGATCCTCAGACCTTCAACGTCGTCTCCTCCTACCACCTGCCCCCCTCTGGGGTCTCACTCAGTCCCACATTCCCGATTGCTGCCACCCCATTGGGGGATGATGACAGGCCAGTGTCACTGTCGGATCTCCGCCAGTTAATTCATGCCCTACCGACCAAGTCCGATATCTCCTCTCTAGTCAGACGGGTTGTGGACGAATGCAAGCAGGAATTTGCGCAATTTTGCTCTGATCTGAATGCCGTTTCTTCTAAAGTAGACGTCCTAGAACAAGCACAAGTTTCCTCAGAGGCTTCCATTCAAGCTCTCCAATCTACCTCTCAGTGCCATTCTCAGCAGCTCTTTGCTTTGCAGCAACAGCTGGACGACATTGAAAATAGAAGTACACAACAACTTGAGAATCCGAGGATTGCCCGAATCGGTGGCACATGCTGATCTTTACCCTGTTCTGACCTCTATATTCAACGAACTGCTGGGCAGGGCGCCCAACGCCCATATTGAAATTGACAGGGCACATAGAGCCTTACGACCTGCGGCCCTCGATCCCGACCGGCCTCGAGATGTTATCTGCCAGATACACTTCTACGCCATCAAGGAAGATATATTACGGCAGGCCAGGCAGCGCCGCAAACTCCACTACAAAGACTCTCCAATTTTGCTTCTTCAGGACCGGTCTAGACACACGCTAGCACAGCGGGAAGCTCTGAAGCCAATTCTGGAGATCCTAAAGGATAGAGGCATCCTATAGAGATGGGGGTTTCCTTTTTCCCTGATGGTGCGCAAGGGTGACAAAACCATTGTTCTTAGGTCTCCAACAGACATCCCGACATTCTCAAAAGAAATGGACATTGCGGAGGTCACTCTCCCACCCTGGCCATTGAGGTCGTCTTCCTCTTCCAAAGGCCCTCATCAAGAAAACCCCTGTCCCGCCGGTCTACCCCCTAGAGGATCCCGTCGGCGCCGGAGAAACCGCTCCAATTCTTCCTCTCTTTCCAATCCAGGTTGACACCGTGCAGTGAGGAACTTTTTTCTTCTCTTCCCGCCATCAGTTTGGACTGGTTGTTGGGGTGATACCCCTTGTTTTCTCTCCTTCTCGCCATTTACTCGGGAGTCAACAGTCACTCTTTTTTTGCAAAAGCAAATTTTTCAAGTTGTTAGGCTTCCTGTTTGGGCACACTGCCCCATGGGTTACTGAGGGGTGTGTATCTGCTGCCTACATGTCATTCGCGGTCTCCGAGTTTTCTCTCCTTTCTCAAGGAAAGTTCTGGATTTGAGTGCCTAGTTTCGTGCCTTATCCGGTCATTAGGGCCCTCACACAGTCAAGCTGCTTTGTTAGGCTTAACTTTCTGTCTAGATGTGTTTCTCACTGTCTGTGCTGGGGTTCCGCGGGTCAGCATGCATTTAGGGCCTCTGGGGGCTCGCCCCCTGCTAGTCAAAGCCTTACGCTGATCATCAGTGGATGCTATGCCGTTCTCCATACTTATGCCCGATGCATGGTGTTGTGTGAAACACAAGCCCATGCTGGTTCCAGCACCTAGATTCTCCCGTCAAACCAGAGCTCGTTCTATGTGTTTGCAATGCTTGTTTACTATGTTCCCCCAATAGAGCCAGGTCCCGTGGTGGCCTCGATTGGGCCTCTGGGATCTATGACTTTCATAGTCCTATTATTAGCCTCTATCACCGGCTTTGTGTTTAACTACTGTGCTAGTACCTCTCCACCACACTTCGCTGGAGTTGTTTGTTTCTTTTCTTCCCCCACCTTCCCTTCCGCTTCTTCCCTTCCTCTTTCCTTAGGGCGGGGGTGTGCTTGGCGATCACTCCTGGCTGCCTTGACTCCAGAACATCGGCTTCACTGCCCATACCATGGCAGAATTGACCTTTGCTTCCTTCAACGCGAAGGGCTTAAACACTCCAGAGAAGAGGGCACAGATACTTTACCACTTCCACCGATGTAAGGTACAAATAATTTGTTTCCAAGAAACACATTTCAAATTGGGTCACACCCCCCTTATACACAACAAATACTATACCCATTGGCACTTTGCCAATTGTCGGGAGTCCAGATCCAGGGGGGTCGCTATCGCGATTCACAAATCACTTGCTCATCACGTTACTGTCAGGCGGACCCCCATGCACGGTATCTTATCCTCTTTCTCACGATTGCGGGCCAACCCTTTACCCTCATTAATGCCTACAAACCTATCTCGGGCCAGGTAACTTTTTTTTCAAGCCCTTCTTGATAAGACACTCTCTGTCCCTAGAGGGCACGTTGTCTGTTGTGGGGACTTCAATCTCACCCTGGATCGGACGCTTGACAATTCCTCCTTGAAATCCTCCATATCATATAGCACCACCAACCTAGTTAAAAAAGCCTTTAGACAACTCCAGCTTTGTGATGCTTGGAGAATTCAACATCCTGGGGATAAGGACTACAGTTTTTATTCCGCGCCCCACGCCTCATACAGTTGGCTGGATTATGTCATGCTTTCACACGACATTCTTCCATGGCTGCTCTCTACATCCATCGGCAACATCTTATGGTCTGACCACGCCCCAGTTTACTGCTCTCTTTCTGTTCCGGCGCTGACCAGGCCAGTATGGTCTTGGATACTTAATGAATCACTCCTGTTGGATTCTGTGTGTTTGTCTCGGACCTCCGGGAAACCATAGAGCACTTTTGCATGGATCACTCGCAGGACACAACCTCTCTAGTTATGCAATGGGAGGCGCTTAAATGTGTCGTAAGAGGAGTACTGATTAGGCATGGTTCGCGTCTGAAGAGGGAGAGAGCATACAAGTTAAAATGTGCACCACAGACAATTGAAGCTCTTGAGATTGAGCACAAGCGGGCTCTCTCTGCCAAGATTCTCCGAGAACTTCAAGCCACCAGATCTGAGGTGAAGGGTATACTGGAATCTTCTTGGAGACGCTACCTGCAAGTTGGCAGGAGTCGTTTCTACGAATCTGGAAATAAAAGTGGCAAGATTCTCGCTAGAGCTCTTCGCAATTAGGTTGCCCGCTCTCATATCTCAAGTATCAAAAACTCAAAGGGTTCTTTGGTACACACCACCAAAGAAATTAGCGCCTCTTTTCTCTCCGTTTATTCGGACCTTTATAATCTCCCTGGCCCTGTCTTCCCCTCTCCCAGCTCTCCCCCGAATCCATTCTCAGGCCGTCTTTCCCCCGATACCATTTCAACACTGGAGACTCCCTTTAGCCCTCAAGAACTCGACTTGGCTATTAAAAACATGCCTGGCGGGAAGAGTCCCGGGCCAGATGGTTTCACCAGTAAATTTTTTAAAATTTTCCAAGACATCCTCGCTCCATTAATGCTCAAAGCCTTTAGTTGTATTTCGGAGGGAACCCCTTTCCCCACCCAATCCACTTTAGCCCACATCGCGGTCATCCCGAAGACGGGCAAAGATCCCACGGTCTGTGGTAGCTATCGACCAATATCGCTGCTCAATGTTAACATTAAACTCTAAGCTAAGCTTATAGCTAGCAGACTGAACCCTCTCTTACCAGCTCTGATTCACCCTGACCAAGTGGGCTTTGTCCCGGGTAGGGAAGCCCACGATAATACCATCAAGACTATGGACATAGTCCAGTATGCTCGCCGACATAACATCCCACTCATGGTCCTATCATTAGATGCCGAAAAGGCTTTTGATAGGATCGCCTGGCCTTCTTTGCTGCAAACGCTTCACCTATTAGGACTTGGCCCTAATCTTATTTCTAAAATAATGGCCCTTTACCATACTCCCACAGCTAAAATTAAACTTAATGGATCCCTTTCCGATGTCCTCCACATTCGAAATGGCACGCGGCAAGGGTACCCCCTATCCCCCCTCCTCTATATTCTTATTATGGAGAGGTTGATGGCTGCGATCCGCTCCAACCCAGACATCACAGGTATAAGCATTGGTAATTGTACCTATAAATGCTCTGCATTTGCAGATCACCTCCTGGTCTATGTTACCAACCCTCACATTTCAATGCCCTCCCTTGACGAGGTTCAGTCAGTGGTCTAATTTCAAAATTAATGTTGCGTAATCCGAAGCCTTAAGTGTAGGTCTAGCCCTGGCTGTATTAGCTCGGTTAAAATCCAACTACCCTTTTATGTGGCCGTCAGAAGGGATCTCCTACTTGGGAATAAGATTTCCGCCGGACCTGTCCAAAGTTGTGTCCTCTAATTTTGAGCCCCTACTCTGAAATATCCTAAGAGATTTGGACTCTTGGAATAAATGGGAGTTCTCGTGGTTCGGTAGAATTAATATTCTCAAAATGATGATCTTACCCCGCCTTCTCTACCTTATCAAGACCATCCTGCTGATATCCCCCCCCCTTCTGGAAGTGTCTGCAATGAGCAGCTCGCGACGTTTTGAGGGCCGACACGCCCCCTTTGTGGGTGCTTGACAAAGGGGGCGTATTGGCCCTCGAAAACATCGCGAGACGTAGCGGCAACAGAGAGAGGAGGTGTCGTAGACGCTCTGAGAAGAGGACTTCGGTCTGATGTATGCATGTTTATGCAAGCAAGAGTAAGCCGGAAAGCAAAGCGGCTACAAAGGACTCAGGTGATCTTTTGATATAAGAATGTCTTGTCTATACAAATAGTCACTTTATGACTTTTTAAAGAAGTTATTAATAAAAAGCAATTTTATATAAACCCCTCTGTGCCTAACACTTGTTGGCTTGTGGGAGTGCGGTGGGAACCATGTCTCATATATGGTGGGAATGTCCTTCACTTCAGGGCTTTTGGGAGGGGGTTCACAGAGTAATTCGAGAACTCACAGATATTCATGTTTGATGTCACGATCCCAGCTTACAAAAAAATCTCTGTTGCGCCACCTCCTGCAGGCACCGGAAATCTGCGAGTTCACCCACTATTGACGAATGGTTTGCAGAGATTTCGCATATACATCGAATGGAGGAGCTGGTAGCTCATACCCCGGCCCAATCTGACATTGTGTCCAAAACCTGGTTTCATTGGCTCTCTTTGCAATCTACTCCACTCTTTCGTTCACTCACTACCTGATGCAATATCTTTCTCTGCCCACTGCCTCCTAATTTTGGATGCACTTCGCGTTGAAACACATATAGCTACTCACATGTTGCACTATTACATCTTATTCTGGGGTCTCATGCTGGTGTGTGGGACGCCGGGTTCTGTCCTCGTCCGCAACCCTCTCCCCCTCTTTCCTGTTTCCCCCCCAGGTTCCCTTTTTATTTCATTTATTTTCCTAATATTTACTGTTGCTTACACCATGACTTCAGTATTTAACAATATACGTTATGATATATTATAACTTGATATGTTTGGCCGACTAGGCCTACTGTCCTTTACAAACCTTCTGTGCATTTTATGGCATATTATGTTTTTTACCTTATGTGCTGTCTTCTCTTAATAAAGCTTTTGAATTAGAAAAATATAACTATTTCAGTGTCAATTCGAAAATCTTGAATTCAGATCTGTTCAGCTTGTGGTCTAAGGCTATGTTCACACGGCTTAATTGCGGGACGTAATTTCGCCCCGCAATTACGCCGTGTGGACGGGGGCGGGGCGGGAGCGGGGGAGTATGCAGGGGGCCGGCACTTCGCCGGCCCATTGATTATCACTGATAGCGGCGCGTATACGCCGCTAGAAAGTGACATGTCAATTATACTCCGCGCCGGCGGATTCGCCGGGCGGGGAGAGGAGACGTAATCCATAGTTCTCTATGAGAACTGTGAATTACCGTAATGAATGGGCCGTTTTCGGCCCCGTAATTGGCGCACTTCGGCGCGTAATTACGGACCGAAATACGGCCCATTTTAAGCCGTGTGAACATGGCCTAAAAGTGTGGGGTCTATATTTACTAAATAATCCATGATTTATAGATATTACTGTATTATTTTATTATGTTACAGCTTAGAAGCAGGAGAGGACAGATGAGAAAGCTGTTAGGGCTCAACCTGAGACTGAACAGAGGTAGACAGTGAATGCAGAGCAGATGACAGGCCAGCAACTCTGTCAATCATGTGAAGTATCTGCCCACTGCAGAGTCAGGAAGTAAGGTTATGTTCACACGGCGTCTTGTGTCCGTGTGAACATCCGCTTTTGTGATGCGTGTCTAGGTCCATCTTAACGGACCCAGACATGCATCTAACAACTAGCAGTGTGTTTAACACTGCCGGCAATGAGAAACACGCAGCGGTGTTCACATGAGCGATCGCCGATGCATATTTGCATCGCGTCTGTCCGATGTGTCTTTCGGATGCGATCCAAGAAATGACATGTCAATGCTTGGAGCGCATCCGAAAGACGCATCAGACGCGATGCAAATACGCATCGGCGATCGCTCATGTGAACGCCGATGTGTGTTTCACATTGCCGGGAGTGTTAAACACACTGCTAATTGTTAGATGGGTGTCTGGGTCCGTTTAGATGGACCTAGAAACGCATCAAAAAAGCGTATGTTCATACAGGCAAAAGACACTGTGTGAACATACCCTTACTCAGTAAGGGTAAGGAGACTAAGTAATTGCCCAGATCCTTCACATAGAGCTGGGAGATGAGCATAGAGAAGCTCAGACAGCCTTTATTACACAGCCAGCACAGAAAACTGAGGCAGCTAGTTTCACTTTCATTTTACACAGCTCAGAGGGGAGTAAGCATAGAGTGCAGGCAGCCAATCAAAGCACAGAGGGCATGTCCCATCCAGAGGGCGTGTCCCAACAGGGCTGAATTAAAAATCAGGCAGCCAATCACAGCAAAGGGGCCGTGGCCCATCTCAGGCTGCTGATTTAGCTCTAGCCACAGAGATTATCTCATATTTGCTATACTAAATGATTTAGGTAACGGAAACCAATTGCAAAAGTGCTTATTTTTTACTGTCCCCATCATTACAGATATGATCTTCGTAGCGAGAAAACCCCTTTAAGTAAAAGAAAAAAAAAAGTTGCACTGTTTTAGTTTCAGACACCATTATATGCGGCTTGCAGCTTGATCCTAGTTTCAGATTTTTTCATGCAGGCTTTTCCTCCTCTTCTCCACAATTGGATCTGCTGTGTACAACTTCCTACTTCTCTCTGCAGCTATTGATAATACTGAGAGAAAGAGCAAGGATAGTCATCAAACACATAAGCAGCGCTGTCTGCTGTAGCCTATTTTTTTGTGTCACGTCTGTTTTTTTCCTCCCCGTCATCTAAGAGCCATAACTTTTTTATTTTTCCATCTAAATAGACATGTGAGGGCTTTTATTTTGCAGGACAAGATGTACTTTCTAACGGCATCATTCACTGCACCACAGAATATAATGGGAAACTGCAAAAAAAAAATTCTAAGTGGGGTAAAATGTGAAAAAAAGTACTTGCAGGGGTTTTGTTTTTACAGCATTTATTCTCCAATATAAATGATGTGTTATCTGTATTCTGCAGGTTGATACGATTCTGGCAGTATCAAATACAGTGGGGAAAATAAGTATTTGGCAATTTAGCAAGTTTCCCATCTACAAAGAATGGAGAAGCCTGTAATTTTTATCGTAGGTACACTTCAACTATGAGAGAATCTAAGAAAAAAAAAAACCCAGAAAATCATGTTGTATAATTTTTAAATAATTTGCATTTTTTTAAATGAAATAAGTATTTTATACAATAGAAGAATAGAACTTAATATTTGGTACAGAAACCTTTATTTGCAATTAGCAAGTTCGGATGTTTCCTGTAGTTCTTGACCAAGTTTGCATACACTGCAGCAGGGATTGTGACCCACTCCTCCATACTGATCATCTTCAGATCTTTCAGGTTTCGGGACAGTCACTGGACTACACTGAGTTTCAGCTCCCTCAAAAGATTTTCAATTGGGTTCCCCTCAGTAAGAGCATTGAAAATGGGTCATGGCTGGGTCTTCCCGAAACACACAGCCAGATCTATGCTTTGGGTCATTGTCTTGCTGGAAGACCAAGCCGGGACCCGTCTTCAGTGCTACTGAGGAAAGGAGATTGTTGGCCAAAATCTTGTAATAAATGGCCCATTCGATACCCTCTTCAATACAGTGAAGTTATCCTGTCCTCTTTGCAGAAAAGCACCCCCAATGTATGATGTTTACACCCCCATGCTTCACGGTTGGGACGATGTTCTTGGGGTTGTACTCATCCTCCTTCTTCCTCCAAATACAGTGCCTGAATTGATACCAAAAACTTCTATTTTGGTCTCATCTGACCACGACCTTCTCCCATGCCTCCTCTGGATCATTCAGATGATCATTGGCAAACTTCAAATGGGCCTGGACATGTGCTGGTGTGAGCAGGGGGATTTCAATCCATGACGGCATAGTGTGTTAACAGTAATTTTTGAGACACTGCTTCCAGCTCTATTCAGTCAATTGAATTTGTCCTTCCATGCAGTTCTGGGCTGAGTCCTGACCTTTCTCAAAATCATCCTTATCCCACGAGGTGAGTTCTTTCATAATAATTGCACTAATTGCAACTTCTTACCAAGCTGCTTGACTATTGTCCTGTAGCCCATCCCAGCCTGTGCAGGTCTACAATTTTGTCCCTGGTCTCCTTAGAGTGCTTTCACACAGTGCGTTTTTGGGGCGTTTCTTTTTTTCTTTTTTTTTTTTTTGCAGAAATGCATCAAAAACCACAATGTGTGAAAGTATCCTTAGGCAGCTTTTTAGTCTTGGCCATAGTGGAGAGGAGGCTTTTATACAGGTAACAAGTTCAAACAGGTGTAATTAATACAGGTAATGAGTGCAGAGTAGTAGGGCTTCTTAAAGAAAACTAAGGTCCCGTCCCCACGGCACAGTGCAAATCACGGTCGGAAATTCCAACCGGTATTTGCACTTCCGCCGGGGTTCGGCTTTTCTCTGCTGTTTGCTGAGAAAAGCCCTCCCATTGGCATGTTCATATTCCGCTTGAAAGCGGGCGGAAGAATGAACATGCCAATGTTTTTCGGACCGACTGCGGTCTGAAAAACCGCCGGGTGGAAAACCCGTGCAGTGGGGACCGCTGCGTGGGTTTAACATAGACGTCCATTTTAAAGTTGGTCAGCCAGTTTACAGACTGTTTTCAAAACCGAAAACCATCTGTTAAACCGGCTGAAAACCCGTGCCGTTGGGATAAGGCCTAACAGGTCTGCGAGAGCCAGAATTCTTGCTGGGTGGCAGGTGATCAAATACTGTACTTATTTCATGTAATAAAATGCAAATTAATTATTTAAAAATCATACAATGTGATTTTCTGTTTTTTTTATTTTTTATTTAGATTCTCTCTCACAGTTGAAGTGTACCTACGATAAAAATTACAGACCTCTGCATTCTTTGTAGATGCGAAAACATGCAAAATCGCCAGTGTATCAAATACTTATTTTCCGCCACTGTATATAGGTTTTTCATTATGTTTAAGTACTGTAAAAAATAAATTTTTCTATTTTTTAAATTTGTGCCACAGTGACATTTTCTGTGACCAGTAACTTTTTATTGTATTCATATGTCAAATGTCGGTAAGGGTTTAAAGGATTTGTTTGAGATTATACAGGACAGTCAGCCCAGTAAAGAAGGACTTACACAAACACCACAGCAGCAGAATGGTACAAAACTTTTAATGAAGGCTATTTAGAAGCTTGCTTAAATTTTGCATTTATTAAGCAAATGAACAATAAAAAATTGCAAAAGTGTCCATATTCCTTAACATATAATCTACAAATAACTTTTCACCAGTTCATGCATTCCTTTATTACATAGCTATCACAATCATGAATATATCTTTCATAGTCTTTACTTTACTAGGAACATTCAGTCTGGATTCTGCTAACTGTAATTACATGGCCACTGGGACTAATAGGAAGCACAGGGTCTGTTCACGTGACATTTGTGACATGCATTTAGCAATGCTAGATAGTGACAATCGATACCTATGGTGCTTCATCATAAAAAAAAATAGTATAACACATACATTTTTTACTGGACAACATAAGGTGAAATAGCATAATCTACTACTCCATGCCATCCTTTTTTTTGCGTTATACGGACACATAGTGTGAACACCAGGATCTTTCTTACAAATAGTATACACATTACAAATGTGATGTGGACAGCCCCAATGAATAGCACCAAGCATGATAGGAACCTTCTAAAATGTAACACCAACCATCATAAATGAAACACTGGAACAAGAGATTTCTTTTGCAATTTTAAAACAAAGACTTGAATATACATGCTCGGGTAGTTTTAACTTTTTCTGTAATCCTTGTGAATCTCCAGGAAAAACACTTCTTTAGCTGTCACCAAAATTATTACGATAATTATGCCATTAGTTATTATAATCATTTAATTAGTTTTTATAATCAATAAACAGAATCACTGAAAAAAAGTATAACTGAATAATGAGTTGACAAACCACAAAATAAAATTCATATCATTCCTGTTAAAGTGCACAACCGATGTTGCAAATTTCTTCAAGCTTTTCTTATATTTTATAAAAGCAACAATGTAAGCCAGAAGTAAAATATAAGCAAAAATAACAGAAGAAATCTCATATATACACATTACGTGATATGTATATCTCTAAACATATTTCCATTTTATTTGTTTAAATTATAAATCCATATATATAATTGAGGATTTATATTCCCAATAAAACCTGAGAAGTCTGTTGCCAAAAAAAGTTAAATAATTGAAATACATAGTGCATACATACTGTATGTAAAGTATGTTTAAATAAGTACTATTTTATAACTTTAATGAGTATGTTGATGTTTAATATCTGAATAATGAACACTAATCCAACTATAAATATTATGTTAAGTAGGAATTCCTTGCTGCTATCTCAATACAAAAATCATATCAGAATGGTAAACCACAGCATCAATACAGTGGAAAATATCGATAGTTTAATAAACAAATCTTATCAAATCTGCAAAGTCTCTCTGAATTTACTACTTTGATAATCAACACCAATTCATTTAAAACTTTAGTTTCATAAATCCCAAGAAAATACTTCTGAAAAATTAGTCTGTGGGTACAAAAGACCACAAAATGGTGCATTACAGGCATTAAACTATGCTCCAAAGAAAAGGGGCAAAAAAATTAACAGATGAGGCCTGATTCACTTCTGTGTTGGGTCATCCGTTGTGAACGTAAGCAAAGGATCCCCTCCTGAAAACGGAAATAAACTGATGCAAACTAAAGTCAAAGTATCCATTTATTTGAAAAATCCTTTAAACAGATCCGTAAAAAAAAAATCCAATACTTGTAAAGCCACTTGCAAAATGGGTGAAATTCCTCTGCAAATGCACAAACAAATAACGGATGCGTCAACCGGATGTAAAAACAGATGCAAAGGGATAACTATCTGTTACTATCCATTCACTATTGACTTGAGTGTAAAAAAAGACAAAAGGAAAGGTCCTTAAATGGAAAGGTTTTCTTAAACGAAAAAATAGTGCAACAGACTATGCTATTTTTTTTATTTTTTATTTTTAAAAAAAACAGAAATCTGATGAAACAAAGCCAAATGGATGCACACTGAGAGCTTAAAAACTCCATTGAAATGAATGGACATTCGTGTCTCCCAAATGGAGCAGAACAACCGAAGGCACAACACTGCTGTGAACCAAGAGCTGTTAATTCTGGTTGATGCCCATTTCTTCTTATCATCAGGCTTCTTTATAAAGGCTAATTAGGAAGCTGGATAGAAATAGTTGTGGCAAAGAAATGGAGCCTCTATTCTGTTTGCAGAGGTAAAACCTGATTTGTACAATGACCAGACGCCAACGGCACTCTGTAGATCCCATTCACTAGAACGGCATTTTTACGTAAAAAATGGCAGCATACTGCGCTATTTTGTCCATCATCTTTGACAAAATCTATAACAGAGTCTCTTAACAAAACCTTAAAAACTTTACAGAAAATCTACATTTTCAACATAAATTTCCAGCTTTGTGCCCTGTTTATGTCAAGATTTTGTTCAAGCTTCGCATATGCAGGGGAAAAGCTCTCAACTCATACGTTAAATAGAGACTCTGGCTGATGCCTAACAGCAAATCTGTCACCCATAAGCTATAATGGTATCCATTTTATGTACATGTTGCGGCAAGTGCATTAAATGGATATCAGTACAGCCTACGGGTGACAGATGGCACTGTTATGCATCCGTTTAATACATCTTTCACCCTTAGCCTATTATAGCATCTATTTAATTTACAGGCAGTCCCCGGGTTACGAACGTAAATCTTTTTTTTTGTTTTAAGGAAGGGTTAACACCTGCTTTGCTGTCTGTGTCACTCTTTAGAAGATTTCACCTCACTTTCTGTTTCTCATGTGCTGCTGAGCCATGCTGGCACTTGAAGTTACACAGCTACTAGCTGCTGTGGAACATAGAACTATAAATGCCAGCATACCACCTCAGCACATATTAAACACATATATAACATATATACATATATATATCAGCATCCATACAATTAGTACATGTGGTGTGGCATGCTGCACTTGTAGTTCCACAACTAAATGTTAGCATGCTACAAATGTACTAATTGTATGGTTGTTGATACAGTACAGTACTATGTTTTACAATGATGGCAGCTGGGGAGGGGTGGAGGAGATCCCGAAACAGTAAGATCAAACCTGCTGGGGGCAAGAGTAGCGTAAGGGAGAGCTGTTGTGCCGGCATGAAGATAGAGGTTCCCAGCGCAAGGCGGGTGTGAGGGAGAAAGGTGTAAAATGAGCTGCTGTGCTGACACCGCCGGAAGATGCAGTGGGCAGAGGAAGGCTTGCGATGTTCCATCATTATTATGGGGCTTGACTCACTATAAGATGTCAGCCTTGCCCCACAAGTCTCCGTTTGTAACTTAGGATACAGATGTAAGTCGGAACATTGTATGTTGGGGACTGCTTGTATATGTCATAAAAAGCTATTTGGTAGCTTGTGAGGTATATATTTATTAGATGGACTGAAATGGTGTGACGATCCAGCACAGAAAATATCCATAATTTCCTAAAAACAAAAACTTTTAATGAAAACTTCTATTAAAAGTACATAGCACCATTCCGTTTTATCTGAAGTCTCGGGCCAAGATTGCTCACACGCCATTCTCTTCTTAGTAGAAGTATCATAATGGTACTATATGCTTTAAATATTTATTTTTATATTTTTTCATAAATTCATAAAAAACAAAAAATATATAAAAATAAAAAAAAATATTTAAAGTATATGGCACCATTATGAAACTTCTAGTAAAAAGAGAATGGCGTGGGGGGAGTCTGGGCCCGAGACATCCGATAGAACGGAATGGTGCTATATACGTTTAACTTTTCATTAAAAGTTTTTGTTTTTAGGAAATTATGGATTTTTTCTGTGCTGGATCGTCACACCATTTCAATCCATTTCATCCCTCCGCTGGACTTGGAATGGGATCTGTGCACTAAATTGAATTTATCCAGGTGAGCTGGCTTGCAACAATTTTCTCTTTTAACATATGTTTATTAGATGCCTGTGACAAATGCCATACAAACCACCATATACAAACCATAGTTTAGCTTTCATAATAAAAATCTCTTTCTTGCACTGCAGTCTAGGAAAGTTTATGTAAAAAAAATAATAATAAAATTATTCCTATACAATATTTCTCAGAATACAAAGGTTTATGCAGATACTGTGCTAGATAAAATTCCAAGAAATTAAGGTAAAAGCTAACTGAAGTTAAAGAGGACACATGTCATCTCCAGGCATGTCTGTTTTAGTTAATAATTATGTTACATGTGAAATAACAATTCTAAAGCATTTTCTCTTATAACTATGTGCCGTTTCTCTGTTATGCCTTCTAAAAATGCATTACTGAATCAGTCAGCTGGGTGTTACCATTCCAGTTTTCAAAAGGGTGTGTTCCTGCACACACGGACTGCCAACCATGACTGGAGAATAGACTGTGCAGGGAACACGGCGCTAGTAATTCACATGTCAATTATCTCCCCGCCCGGCGGATTCGCCGAGCAGGGAGAGGAGACGTAATCAATAGTTCTCTATGAGAACTGTGGATTACCGTAATGACCGGGACGTTTTCAGCCCGTAATTTGCGCCCTCCGGCGCGTAATTACAGACTGAAATAAGTCCTGGTTTAAGCCGTGTGCACATGGCCTTAGAAGGAATAATAGAGACATAGCAGAATCTAGAGTTATAAGAAAAGTGGCTGCTATTTCACAGGGAACACAAGCATTTACTAAAACAGACATGTAGGAATGGTCGCAGGTCATCTTTAAAGCTTTTTTGTAATGATACATTTGGAAGTCATTGTGTGCCCAGCAAGGAAATAATGAACAACCTGTTATTAATGGATAATATATTTATTGAAAGAGGCACTAATATAATTACTATTAGGACACATAGGAAAGGGAACTGGCAAAGCTTTGTCACTTTGGGAGAAATATAGCAAGATCTGCTGTGACTTTTGGAGGAGGAGAAATCTGTAGTGACTTCAGAGGACAAGATAAGGCCCTGCTAGTATTTATTATGGGAAGGAACAGAAGTTTGGGTGTGACTACAAGGGAAAGCAGGAGACCCTGGTTTTGAGGGGGTGAAATGTTTACATTGTTTTCTACTGAAAACCACATGAACCTCACTTGAAGCGTTTCTCTTAAAATACAGAGTGTAATCTATGGCAGCAAGCATTCTGTGCCTGCTGAAACATCCAAAGATCTTTTACTTGATATATCTCAGGATCAGTGTAGCAACGTATATGGAAAATTGCTTAAAATTAAGAAAAATTAAAAAACATACATTACAGAAAAACAATAACAAACTTATATCCTCATTTTAAGGAATATATAGGGATTGGTTGAATCCAGACATCAGATTATACCAGCAGCAAATTAATGTACGCACAGAATGATCGGTATGGGCAGAAAAACTAGATTTTCATTGGAATTCAATATGGCAAATGTATTAATTTGCAACTATTATGTAATACATATTATATCTTAAAGTAACAATTAATATTTTTCTGCCATTAATGGGGACTTTCCATTTTTATTACTTGGCTACTTCAGTATTAAATATAAAAAAGTGAATATCATAAAGTGAAAGTGAGTACAACTTAACATGGAAATAAAACATTAACTAGGGTATATTAAACATTTCAAATTTATACCAATATACACTCTTCTCACACCATTGGTAGAAAATTGCAATATAAATGGTTATTTAGAACAGCAGAATTAAATTGCATACCTAGCTCAAATGGAAAGAGAGGAAGAAACAGATAAATTGAGAATATTTGCTGTATACTTTATCCATGATTTACAATAAAGAATAATACTCTGAACCAAAATATTCCTTTTTAGTAAGAAAATATTGTACATATTATGTACATATAGTGTAACTTGCTTCACTCATCTTCATTTGAATTTTCTTGAACAGTACCTTCTGCCCTTTGTTCTGCTCTATCTGTGAATGAGAAACAGATAGTGTTAGCAGATCAATAGAACAAGAACAACACTGCCAGTTCTATTTCAGCCCAGTGAAATCATAAAACTGGGTTATATTAATAAAAGAGAGTACATTTTTAGAACAAAGAGGAAATTAAATAAGCATAACCTATACATCTTACTATTAGTGTAGATATGATCAGGGAGAAAAGTATTAGTTTATACTTATTTATAAGTAACTTTTTTTTGTACCATATAATAATAATTGTAACAAATTCGAGGTAAAAATCAACGATTTGAATAACAGTTTAAGAGGATCTGATGTAATCATAATTATCCACGAAAGTGGGGTGAAGAAGTTTCTTGTAGGTGCCTGTTTTTACTGTTGTAGCAGCTTTTTAGTGCTGTGCTAAACAGTAATACAGAATGGTATATATTGCTAGAAACACATTGTCATCAAACAAAGAAGTTAGCATGAAAAATGAAGATAAACCACATACAATGCTTTTATCCTTGTATGCATTTCTTGGAAATGAACAAGCCATAACAAAAGCTGGGCATTGATGTTACAATGGTGTTTAATGTTTTTTACTATACAGAATTCTAATTTGTTGCTGTCACAGTAGTGTTAGCTTAAAATTAATTTATGTTTGGGAAATTTTATGTGATAAAAAATAAATAATTATACATTTAAAAACAGTAACACAAAAAAAGTGATTTTATTTTAACACATTTGGTTTTGCAGCTGTTACTTCACTGAACACATACAGTGGTGGCCAAAAGTATTGGCACCCCTGCAATGTTGTC
The DNA here is from genome assembly GCA_025379985.1 of Phyllomedusa bahiana. Lineage (NCBI taxonomy): Eukaryota > Metazoa > Chordata > Amphibia > Anura > Hylidae > Phyllomedusa > Phyllomedusa bahiana. The sequence goes on along the minus strand of JAODAL010005791.1, from coordinate 68,143 downwards.
AGATAATACTCAGTTTCTCCCTGAAAATGATTGCAATCACAAATTCTTTGGTATTAATATATTCATTTATTTTGCTTGCAATGAAAAAACACAAAAGAGAATGAATCAAAAATCAAATCATTGATCATTTCACACAAAACTCAAAAAATGGGCCAGACAAAAGTATTGGCACCCTCAGCCCAATACTTGGTAGCACAACCTTTAGCCAAAATAACTGCAAACAACCGCTTCCGGTAACCATCAATGAGTTTCTTACAATGCTCTGCTGGAATTTTAGACCATTCTTCTTTGGCAAACTGCTCCAGGTCCCTTAGATTTGAAGGGTGCCTTCTCCAAACTGCCATTTTGAGATCTATCCACAGGTGTTCTATGGGATTCAGGTCTGAACTCATTGCTGGCCACTTTAGAAGTCTCCAGTGCTTTCTCTCAAACCATTGTCTAGTGCTTTTTGAAGTGTGTTTTGGGTCATTGTCCTGCTGGAAGACCCATGACCTCTGAGGGAGACCCAGCTTTCTCACACTGGGCCCTCCATTATGCTGCCAAAATTTGTTGGTAGTCTTCAGACTTCATAATGCCATGCAACACTGTCAAGCAGTCCAGTGCCAGAGGCAGCAAAGCAATCCCAAAACATCAGGGAACCTCTGCCATGTTTGACTGTAGGGACAGTGTTCTTTTCTTTGAATGCCTCTTTTTTTTTTCCTGTAAACTCTATGTTGATGCCTTTTCCCAAAAAGCTCTACTATTGTCTCATCTGACCAGAGAACATTCTTCCACAACCTTTTAGGCTTCTCAGGTACGTTTGGGCAAACTCCAGCCTGGCTTTTTTAATGTCTCGGGGTAAGAAGTGGGGTCTTCCTGGGTATCCTACCATACAGTCCCTTTTCATTCAGACGGCGACGGATAGTACGGGTTGACACTGTTGTACCCTCGGACTGCAGGGCAGCTTGAACTTGTTTGGTTGTTAGTCGAAGTTCTTTATCCACCATCCGCACAATCTTGTGTTGAAATCTCTTGTCAATTTTTCTTTTCCGTCCACATCTAGGGAGGTTAGCCACAGTGCCATGGGCTTTAAACTTCTTGATGACACTGCGCACGGTAGACACAGGAACGTTCAGGTCTTTGGAGAGGGACTTGTAGCCTTGACATTGCTCATGCTTCCTCACAATTGATTCCAAGTTCCAGACAGTTCTTGGTCTTCTTCTCTTTTCTCCATGCTCAATGTGGTACACACAAGGACACGGGACAGAGGTTGAGTCAACTTTAATCCATGTCAACTGGCTGCAAGTGGGGATTTATTTAAATTGCCAACACCTTTTTGGGTGCCACAGGTAAGTTACAGGTGCTGTTAATTACACAAATTAGAGAAGCATCACATGATTTTTCAAACAGTGCCAATACTTTTGTCCACCCCCTTTTTTATGTTTGGTGTGGAATTATATCCAATTTGGCTTTATGACAATTCTTTTTGTTTTCCATTGAAGAAAAATTAAATGAAGATAATAATACCAAAGAATTTGTGATTGCAATCATTTTCAGGAAGAAACTGAGTATTATCTGACAGAATTGCTGGGGTGCTAATACTTTTGGCCACCACTGTACACGCTGCCCTCAAAAGGTGGAATGTGTCTGGACACATGTGCTTGCCAACAGAAGCCAAAAGGTCACTTTAGGCTTATATTGTGTCAGCAAAGGTTTATGGCTACATTCGGTGTATGGTGCCACATACCCTCCCAGTGCATGCATCAAGCATGTTCATATAGTGTGAAGTGGACACAGCCTAAAACAATTAAGGATTTTTGTAGGAATGAAAGATATATATATATATATATATATACACACATATATATATATATATATATATATATATATATATATATATATATATATATATACACACACACTGCAAAAAAGTCAAAACACGTCGTGCTGATCATCTCAAAGGTACTGTATCCGCAACCCCTATGCCTTACATTGCCATGTTTTAAGGGACTTTAATAAATATGGAATTTCTTTTAAAGAAAAAAAGCTGTGATCATGCATCCTTTCTAACCTTTGGAGTGCTAGAAGCTGTATATCGTTGAAAGTCATACAGTTTAAGGGCAATGCTACCATATACTAATGAAATGTGTGTAAACTTTTGACTTTGCAGAAAGTAATAAAAATGCCTTAAAATTTTCTCTCCCCCATTATTCTGGCATTTGGCAAATATAAATAATTTTGCTAATCCTACTTGACCTAAAACAGGTAAGGTTTATTCTGATCTTATCCCAGATAGTGAGAAAACTGGCATATGTGTCTTTTTATATAGTTTATGTAAACTTCTGGTGTCAACTGTAAATTGCTGTTCCAATTTTTTTTTGTTTCAGAGTTAGAGCAGTTCTTATTTTCTGCTTGTTTCCACAAGCTTCTCTAGTTAGACCACTTCTCTCTGCTCTAGCAGTGGCTGGACTGGTGATGTAACTCCCTTCTTATCAACAGTCTTGTAATATCCTTTCAAGTTTATGTGTAACTGCATCAAAGATATCAGTCACTCAAAAGCTAACAGTGACAAAAACAGCTCTGCTAGCTCACATTAAGGGTATGTCCACACGGGGAAATTTCGTCGCGCATTTCGCTTCGTATTTGCGCTCTAATACAAGCGAGATGCACGCCGAAATTATGGTAATCCATAGTTCTCATAGACAACTATGGATTACGCCTCCCGTCAATTTTTTGCGGCGAATACGCGGCGCGAGTAAAGAATGTCAATGGGGACGGCGGGCTGCCATACTGTACGCGCCACAGTACATCGTGTGAACATAGCCTTATAGTGAGAAATTCTGCTTGGACAGTGTCAAAGTTTTTCAAAACCTCCCTGTGCCCCTCTTTTAAGCACAGTTAGGAATACAACCTAACAGAGCTGAAAAGTTATTCACTGCTGTAGGCCTGTCCAAAGCCTGCACAGGCAGTGCGAGCCTGAAGAGGCTGTGAAGAAGAAAAACCGCTAGATGGGAAAACACCCTTAAATGCGGTTACATAATCTCACAACACACAATTATTTTTACTTAGATATCCAGACGTCCCTTTCAAGAATCATTTCCTCATCTCAACTGACCTATTCCTTAAGATACTGAACACCCTAGTACACAACACTGATTTTTCTTATAATAGCTTACAGAATCACAAGGACTATCAGCAAAAATGTGAATTAGTTCCTACTGTTAATTCAGTCTGCATGACTGACTCAAAAAAGTACAGAAGAGTAGACTTTTGACCTCTGCCAAAGATCAAGAACAAAGAAAGGTTAAAGGGTTCTACCCACAACCTCTCACCATTGTATCTAAAGCATTATGAGGTTTAACACAGATAAATGCAAGGTTATGCACATGGGGAGGAAAAATCCATTACATGACTACATGTTAAATGGAAAAAGGCTGGGTAAAAGTGACATGGAGAAGGACTTGGGAATCCTGGTGGGCAGTAAACTTAATTGTAGCAGCCAGTGTCAGACAGCAGCTGCCAAGGCAAATAGGATCATGGGCTGCATTAAAAGGGGCATAGATGCACATGATGAGAACATTATTCTCCCATTATACAAGTCACTGGTTAGACCACACATGGAATATTATGTACAGTTTTGGGCACCAGTGCACAGGAAAGACATTGTAGAGCTTGAACAGGTACAAAGGCGGGCACCAAAAATAATAAAAGGACTGGGTTGACTACAGTACCCAGAAAGATTAGCAAGATTAGGGTTATTTAGTTTAGAGAAAAGACGGCTTCGGGGGGACATAATAAATATGTTTAAATACATCAAAGGTCAATATAGAGATCTCTGCCCAGATTTATTTATACCCAGGACTGTATCTAGAACAAGGAGGCATCCTCTACGTCTTGAGGAACGAAAGTTTCTACATAAACATAGAAAGGATTCTTTACTGTAAGAGCAGTGAGACTGTGGAACTCTCTGCCAGAGAACTTGTCATGGTGAATTCACAACAGAGTTCAAAAAGGGTTTGATGCATTTCGGGGAGATAATAATTAACAAGTTATATAGACTCTGGGAGGGGTCATTGATCCAGGGATTTTTCCGATTGCCAGATTGTAGTCGGAAGGAATTTTCCCTAAAATGAGGACAATTTTGGCTTCTACTTCATTGGGGTTTTTTGCCTTCCTCTGGATCAACACCTTAGCACAACAGGTTGAACTGGATGGACGTCTCGTCTTTTTTCGGCCTTACAAACTATGAAACTATGAATTATATTGGACAGAAAATCTTAAAAATAAAATTTTATTCATAGACAGAGCACACATCATAAAACAAAATAAGTTGGAAAGCCAACGGCATTTTGTCCTATGCAGTACCGTGGTTTTTGTTACGGATTTGCGCAAAAAACGCGGTCGGTTTTAGTTTTCGCTGTTGGCCCGTACAACTGAATGTACGGGAAAAAAAAGCTAGGTTTCTGTGTTACTAGTTTAAAGGGGTTTTGCCAGGACGTGCCTTATCTGCTAAGAAGCAATAGTAAACAAAGCACTCTGAGCTGAGAGAGAGAGCTGGTCAGGGCACAGAGCCATGCATAAGGGATCGTGTGCAATGTTCACTCAAATAATCACACTACAACCAGTGGATTCTGTATACAAAAGACAACACCTTTTCTCCACAGCAGCTTGAAAGCTTGTTCATGCTCCCTAACATCAAATAAAGCAGGGATCTACTCAAATAATCACACTACAACTAGTGGATTCTGTATACAAAAGAGAACATATTTCTCCCCAGCCCCTTGAAAGCTTCTTTACACTCCCTTTCATCAGATAAGAAGTGTGCTCTGTGCAAGCCCGGCCAGCAGCTCCTGTCACTCTGCCTGGTCATATCTAATGCAAGCTTTTAAGTAACTAAGGGCAGGTAAGGCAGCCTGTAGCTCTCTCAGGCCACAATTTTTTTAATCACATATATTTAGAAAAGTGATTAAATATCCATTTTGGAGGATCCCACGTCAACATTACATCGTGGCAAAACCCCTTTAATAGTAGTCTCCTGAACTGGTTCACATAGGGTGAAGTGACAGAAGCTGACAGAACCCGGTTAAAATTCAACTAAGGAATTGATGAGCTGAAGAAAGGTTTTAACCAGGTGGTTTCAGAAATGAAGTTTTTCATTCAGCTAACAGGGCATATTCAAAAAATAACTCTGGCAGAACATACACACTTTCAGAGCACTGGGCTGTAGACCAATGTCCAAGCCTTTCAGAAGCAAGTGTAGAATCTGACAGATATTTGGTTTAATCCTATTGGGTGGTTTTTCTCCTTACCAAGATAGAAATGCTTTCCAAATTTTTAAATAAATATCTGCAGTGACTTTTTCCCTACTCATTTTAATTTAAGAGATTAACTCATTAAAAAGCCCCTACTCTTTTACAATGGCTGTAATGTAAATACTGCCCATATTCGAGTAGTGTCAGCGTGTATCTGGGCTTCATGACTGTGTTTGGGTGTGATTTATGCTCAATTTGCATCCTTAGTAGAGGAGGAGTACAAAATTTAGTGAGTGGAGATAGATTAATCCCTTGTAGTTGCACCCACATCACATGCTGGGAAGTATGCATTTGACAATGGCCCTCTAAGAAACCAGGCAAGATGGCACTTTTAGATACAAGATCCCATCTAGGTGGCAAGAGAATCGGGTGTTCCAGGGCTAATAGCCTCACAGAGGGAACCGGCTGTGTTTGAGTCAGAAGGAATTAACCATTCAGACTACATGCAAGCCGATCGTTCATGAGACTGAGGATTTGTGGCCGTCCTCCGCATTCACTTCTTTTATTGGTGTTCTATCGGCTATATTCGGGAGCTAGTTGAGAGCCGACCTGTCCAGTGGGAACACCCCTTTAAGTTTATGAAGAACCACAGAGAATCTGTAATTATTCCTGAAAAAATTAAATTATGTTTTTGGGAAACAAAATGAGTTTGTCTGAATTTACGTCGTGTCCATGGCCTAAGTTTAGCATGTATGTCAGGAAAACTTCCAATATAGATGTTAAACACGTCCACAGACACCCATTGCCAGATGGAGACCAAAAGAGCGTCATTTTGGCCTCCATCTGGCCAATATAAATCTGTATACTGCTAAAAAGAGGATAGAATAGTGCAGCAAGAAAATGTGTTTGTTCAATGGGTGAAAAAAGTGGATTTTTGTACTTAACGTAAAATCTTTTTCTCGTCCGATTAATTGGGGGACACAGCACCTTGGTTATAGGCCCTTGCCCTATGAGGCTGAAACTAGGCGGACCTAATGTGTTTGGACCGCCCCAATGGCCTATCCCTCCTGCTGACGCCAGGCTGATCAGTTGGTACAAAAGCAATGGCTAATAGCAGGAACAAAAAAGAACCCTAATTCCATGGAGAAAAAATAGAGGTAGGGACCTCTGCCCCCCAATGAATCGGACGAGAAAAGGATTTTACGGCAAGTACAAAAATCCAATTTTCTCGCCAATGTCATTGGGGGACACAGTACCTTGGGATCTCCAAGAGTAGTCCCAGAGGGACATTAGCACACTGCTGCCTGAAGCACCTTACGGCTGAGGCTTGCGTCAGCCGAGGCCAAGGTATGGATCTGGTAGAACTTAGAAAAAGTATTTACCAAGGCCAGGTGGCAGCTTTGCAAGCCTGTAAAGCTGAAGCTTGATGCCGAACCGCCCAGGAGGCACCAACCGCTCGTGTGGAGTGAGCAGTGACTCGAAACGGAAGGGGTAGGCTTCTGAAATTGTAGACCGGATCCAGCTGGTAATGGTGGCTTTAGAGGCCGTCAGGCCCTTTGTGGGCCTGCCGGATGACAAAGAGGGCTTCAGAGCGCCTAAAGGATTCCATAACAGAGAGTTAGATCTGAACGGCCCTGACTACATCTAAACAATGAAACGCTCGCTCTCCAGGATGAGTGGGGGCGTGGGACAAAAAGAGGGCAGAACTATGTCCTCATTGATATGAAACAATGAAACCATCTTAGGGAGAAAGGAAGGAACAGGACGCAAAACAACCTTGTGTTTATGCAGAAACAAGAAAGGGGATTTGCATGATAAAGCCGCTAGTTCAGACACTCGGCGAATGGCCACCAGAGAGGCTACCTTACATAAAAATAAACGTAGGGAAACTTCCCATAGTGGCTCAAAGGGTGAAGACTGCATGGCCTTCAAAACAAGATTTATATCCCAAGGTTCAATAGACCTACAAACCGGAGGGATGGAATGTGCAATTCCCTGCAAAAAGGTTTTAACCTGTAAGCGGGAAGCCATCTTGCACTGAAACAAAATTGAGAGAGCAGAAATCTGACCTCTGAAGGAGGAGAGGCCAAGCCCGAGCTCCAGGTCTGACTGTAGAAAAGACAGCACCCGGGGAGTAGAACATACCAAGGGGTGAAATTTCCGTGGTTCAGCCCAGGCGAAAAAGGCCTTCCAGGTCCGGTAATAGATCCGGGCGGACTGAGGTTTGCGTGCCTGAATCATGGTCTGGATAACAGAATCCGACAAACCCATGCCGTCAAACGCAGCTGCGGTAAAGTGGGGTGGAACAGGGGCCCCTTGCGAGAGAAGATCTGGACGCAACAAAAGGGGCCAAGGAGCGTCTGCCAATATGGTGACGAGCTCCTGCAGGGCCAGTCCGGGGCGATGAGAGCGGGTACCCTCTCGGACTTGAGGCGCTTGAGCACTCGAGGAAGAAGAGGCCAAGGTGGAAAAAGGTAGATCAGAGCAAACTGACTCCAAGGTAGGTCCAGCGCGTCTACTGCTAGGGCCAGGGCATCCCTGGCCCTGGACACGTAACTCGGGAGTTGGTGATTAAGGCGAGACGCAAACAGATCGACATCTGGCGTCGAAAAACCTCCGGTAGAAGAGCCCACTCCCCGGAATCGACCTTCACTCGACGGAGATGATCGGCCAACCAGTTCTCCACCCCTAGAATGAAAATCGCCGACAAAGTCGGCACTGACCGCTCTGCCCAGTGAGGGATCCTCGGAGCTTCCCGAAAAGCTGCCTGCCTTCCTGATGATTCAGGTAGGCTACTGCCGTGGTGTTGTCGAACTGAATACGCACTGGATGACCCCGAATAAGAGGGGACCAATGTGAGAGCCCTAGGAATATGGCCCGGAGCTCCAGAACACTGATCTAAAGAACGGTTTCCCTGAGGGACCCACAACCCCGAGTCGTCCGGGAGCCGATTACTGCACCCCACCGCGATGATCAGCCATTGCGGGGACAGAAACAACTTCCCCTGATGGGAGACTAGCCACCAACCCAGGTCAGCTCGCACCTGGGGTGGCAGACGAACCGTTGTGTCCAGGGTCATTGGAGACCCGTCCCACCGAGACAGGATCGCCCACTGCAGAGGGCGAGAATGAAACTGCGCAAAGGCCACAGCCTCGAAAGCAGCCACCATCCTGCCGAGAACCCGCATGCAAGTGTGAAGGGTGTATGGGGTGTGATTCAGAAGTAGAAGAAACACTCTGGCCACCTGAGTGTCGAGACTCATCCCCAGAAACTCCATCCTCTATGATGGGATCAGACATTACTTGTCGAAACAGACTATCCACCCAACACGCACCAAAGTGTATAGGGTAAACCGGATGCTGTCCAGACAGGTGCGACAAGAAGGAGTTTTCACTAAAAGGTCGTCTAGATAAGGGATAACGGTCACGAAGAATCGCCATCAGGGGTGCCAGGACCTTTGTGAAGACCCTTGGTGCAGTTGCGAGGCTGAACGGCAGAGCTCTGAACTGGAAGTGCTGCAAGCCTACTGCGAAACGCAGGAACCGCTGGTGGACCTGAGAAATAGGGACTTGCAGATAGGCGTCCTTGATGTCTATGTGGCCAGAAATTCGCCCTGCTCCAGAGAGGCTATCACCGACCGAAGCGACTCCATGTGGAAACTGGGAACTTGCACATACCGGTTAAGCTCCTTGAGATCCAACACCGGCCTCACTGAGCCATCCTTTTTGGGGACCATAAAAAAGCTTGAGAAAAAACCTAGAAAACGCTCGGACGTGGGGACCGGCGAAATCATTCCTTGAAGGAGGAGGGAGCGGATTGCCAGAAAAAATGCTGACGCCCGGGGAACGGGGGACTTTCCCTGCGGCCGGACTGTAAGAAAATCTCCGAAAGGGCTGAAAAAGGGGCGCGCTTTTTAAGCGAATGCCGCCGCGACAGCTGCCCACTGACAGCCTGGATATGGGCTTGGACCGCTGCTGCCGTTCTATCATGTCTGTCTGGCTCGGAGTCAGAATCAGAGGAGTCCCCACTTGAAGAAGCCGAGTCCCGGCATGGAGCCTCTATCGCCGAGAGAGCTCAGGTGACAGCGAGGAAGAGAAAGCTCTAACCCTCTTACGCGAACTCTCCGTATGGGCTGAGCTGGAACCTGGGACGTGCTAGGCTGGCATGCGCTCTATGGCCGAAACCATAACCTGGGACAATCTGGAGAGGTCGCCCACTGCTAGTGAGAGAGCCTTGGCCCATTTCGGGGCCACCGACTCCTGGCAGGAGGTGTGGGGCCCCGCGGCGGTCAGCTGAGGAGCAACTCAAAGGGTACAAACGGCACTGGGCTGGCCACATGAGAATTTCTTGTGACAACGGGCGCAGGCGAAGTAAGTCGCCACCGCTTTGGATGCGAGGGGTTTTAACCCCTCATCCTTGGAAAGGGACATGGCTGCAAGGTGCGTGGGGCAGGGATAGATGGCCCAAAGCAGGCCAACTTAATCCAGATGTCTGTTGCATCATGCTGATATAGGGCAGAATTTGGCGAAAACAGCATAAATTATTTTAACCCTTAGTGCCAAGTGTCAATTATTCAGGCTGCTAGAGTTGCTATAATGGTATGTTCTTTAGCCACATGCTGGGACCTCTTATACTCGCAAATGGACATTTGAACAGTAGGGCTTATTTAAGCATTAGGGTATGTTCACACGATATACTGCGGCACGTACAGTAGGCGCTGCAGTACATCGTGTGTTTCGGGAGCTCGTGCTAATTAGCACATACACCCGAGGTGCGCAGCTGTTTACCCTATGGCAGAAGGAAGCTTTTAGCAGGACAATGCAGCGTACCACAAGGGTCATACAGTACATATAAATTCGTGATGGGTGCATCAGTTCTCCTTGCTTCCTTCCCCTTTAACGTCCTGCAGTTTCTAAAGGCCAAAGGATTTAAATGTGGCTATTTATTGTATATTTTTATGTGTGTGTATATATATATATATATCAATTTATAATTATTTAGGTTAAGTTGCAGGTAAAGTTTGAAAGGAGGGGAAGTCGTCTTATTTATATACACTACTCACAAAAAGTTTGGGATATTTGGCTTTAAGTTGAAATTTCAGGATAAACAAAAAATTTCTTGAATTTTTTTTTTAATTAAATGAGACAATTTCTTAACTTTAGAATGCATATGTCCGGGGTGTGGTCTGCAACGAGGAAAGATGGCTGCTTAGCTCTGAAGCTCCTGGTCATCACAGCACGTGTAGGAGGCATTCGCTTCTCATCCTGGCACCAGAACGGAAAAAACAGACACTGGGCACGAAGAAAGCACCTGGGACCCGGCAGTCATTCCAGGGATCGATTTTGAAGCATCTATCCCCGGGTTCGGCTCTCCCAGAGGGCCAGAGGCCTATTGCTGCCCCACATCCTACCTTCACGAGGTCTCCGACTTCGCCGCTGCGCTCCCCTCATCAGCGTAGTGCCCCTGCTCCTGGAGGGGCTGAAGCAGACACACCGCTCACCTCTTCTCCTCTGAATCCGCCGCGACAGCCGACAGAAGTATCGCGCACTGGTGGCGGGAACTTGCCGGCAGCGCATGAGAAGCCAGAAGCACCACCATTGCGGCCTGTGCAGAGCAGCTCCGGAAGCAACGATCACTCGGACGAGCTTCTATCTCTGCCGTCCCGACACGCTTCTCAGCGGGTTTCCAGTGCGCACTTCAGAGGTCTGGACTCCTCTTCTACCGGAGGCCCTTACCGACCATTCTGAAGGTATAGTGCAGCGGGTAGGCGGGCTTCAGAGGGCACCCATTTCACAACCCCACCAGCATACGAGGGTATCGAGATCCCCTCACTGCCCTCTGCGGTGCACTCAGGACGCGGAACCCACACAGCAGGATACAGGCAGCGGCCTGCCCCCGGTTACTTGTGTGGGGCTGATTTCTGGGACAGTCCAGCTGCTTAACACAGGGCAGCGCCGATCTCTCCCCTCTCCACCACAACCCCATGGTGGATTATTGCCCCAGTTGAGGAGCAACAGGGATATCTCCATTTCATCGCATGCTGCCTACAAGGGTACTGAGCCCACTGACACACAGGGTCACGGAACTTTAACTGGCCCACTGCCAATTGTCTCTTTTGTACCATCTGCGACTGTCTCACATAACACTATTATATTGCCTTCAATATCAGATAAAATGGCTTCTCAAATGCACTCTACACAAAGAGGACATAAACATCCTTTTTCTTCTTTGTCTCCTCATGTTGCGGCATGGTCTGCACCACCTGCACAGGAGGATGTCCAATCCAATGATGATACAGCCCTCTTGGATAACTGGGCTTCATCTCCAGACTCAGTGGAGGAAGCTATGGGTTCTGCAGAGCCCCACAGGTCAAGTACCCCTGACTGGAAATCCTATCTTAAACGGCTTCCCACTAAGGAAGACTTCAAACAGCTAACTGCAGATGTTAAGGAGACGTGTAAAGTGGAGATAGCTATGGTCCGACAGGATTTGAAACAGCTGGCGGATAAAGTGGACTCTCTTGAAACAGCTCATGATGGTACCCGCCACTATGTCTCGGATTTACAATCCATGGTGAACGCACAAACTAAGTTACTGAGAGACACTAATAGGTGCCTGGAGGATTTGGACAATAGGGGCAGGCAAAATAATATCAGGATACAAGGCCTCCTAGAAGGGACGGGTGAGGAGAATGTCCCACAAATGCTGGAGGATATCTTCAATAAGCTGCTGGGTGAAACCCCATCCCATAAAATTAAATTGGACCATGCTCACAGGGCCCTAAAGCCGAAGGGCCCAGCTGCTCACCGTTAAGATATTATTGCGAATGATGGCTAAAGCCAGGGCTCAACGTGCGGTTGAGTATCAAGAAGTTCCCCTTCAACTGTTCCCGGACCTCTCCTGGATAACCCTGCAAAAACGCAGACATCTGAAGCCCCTTCTAGATATCTTGAAAAGCCATAACATCTCGTATCGGTGGGGGTTCCCCATTGCCCTTCTGGTCACCAAAAATGGACGATCTGCAATACCTAGGGAATTTGAGGACCTATCAAGATTTTGCTCTGCACTGGAAATCCCGATGCCATCTTTAACAGATTGGGAAATTGAGTGTCCGCCTCCAGCACCAGCATGGCAGCAGGTTCCCTCTAAACGCAGGGGGCGCACTTCTCAGGGTTCCCCAACATCCAAGGCCCGACATCCAGCCTCTGCGGGAACTTGATACTTGGGATCCAAGTGAAATAACCATTGTGAATGTAGAAACTGCCTTGGACATATACGTCTCTTGATATACGGTGTCTGATTTTGCAGGATGAGTAATATAACACTGTATTTTGATACTCTTTTTCAGGGATCGCCCTCTACACAATAATTCTATATGAGAGATTTGGAGCTGGGGGATATGTTTTTATTAGAATAATTCCCCTCCCTTTTTTTTTCTTTCCCTTTCAGCTTCATCCCTCATGCTTTCTAGTATTAGTGATTGCCTTTGAGTTATGGTTGACTCCTATATTCCTGTTTTGGCTGCACACTGCTGCCCCCTTGAGGTTACTTCTAGGTTTTACTGAGAATTATATTTTCGGTTTATATCATAATTTCTATACTTGAAATAATACCTCTCCAGGACGAGTTTTGTTCTGGTATCTTTCCTTTGAGGAATTCAATGTTTTATTTGTTATTGTCTCTTGTGTCTTTTCCCTCCCTTAATGTTTTCACAGATTGCTTTGAAGTAGAGAGAATTGTCCACATCTCAGGACAGGTTTGTCATATTACATCCTTTGGTTTGCAGTCCAGCAATGTAGCAACCTTATTCTACAACTGTCCCAATGCTTAGGATACACTCACTGAATGTGAAGGGTCTAAACTTGAATGTTTAAAGGAAACTCTTGCTCACAGATCATAGAAATGAACCGGCAGACATGGTCTTTCTACAAGAGACCCACTTTGATAAGACGGGCAACTTTAATTTCGCCCAGCGTTTATACCCTATAATATACATGGCGTCACAGGATAGGAAAAGAGCTGGAGTGGCTATACTCATCTCCAGATCTTGTCCCTTGCAAATTTGGAATTCGATAGTCGATACTGAGGGTAGATATATAATACTTGAGGGAGTTCTAAACAGGATGCCTATTACTCTATGTAATCTCTATGCCCCCAATGTTGGACAAATTGCCTTTCTTAAAAAGCTATTGTTGCATCTTTCGCGTCTGTCTCCTTCACCCACTATTATAGGGGGGGGACTTTAATCTTATTTTATCTGAGGTTTACGATACCTTGCATGTGCATCAGCGTACTATTCCCATGGCTCGTCGCTGTCTCTCGATGGGTTTTCATCAGCTTATACGTAGATTTAGCATGTTTGATCTGTGGCGAATAGCCCACCCTCCAGACAAGGTCTTTACATTTTTCTCAAACCCGCACCAATCTCACTCTAGACTGATTATTTTTTTGGCAACATCATAGCTCTTAGAATGCTAGATTCTGCAGACATGGGCTTGATATCATGGTCCGACCACGCTCCGATTAGTCAAACTAAAATCAGCACGTAACTCACTGTGGCGCTGTCACTGTTGACTCAATGAGTCACTGCTCAAGAACCCTCAACATAGGGAGGAGATTTTACAGCATATTAAGGAATTTTTTGAGACCAACTCGGGGTCAGTAGAGTCACATGCCAACCTTTGGGAAGCCTACAAAGCAGTAGTTTGTGGAAAATGTATAGCTTTCGATTCCTGTCTGAAAAAGGATAGGGAGCTCCAAAAAAATACTTGCCTTTCACAACTTAAAGTGTTGAAAGCTAGGCTGGCTTCAAACCCCACTAGAGATACATTGAGACAGGTTGTACATCTGAGAACAAAGCTCAAAAATTTAGCCTTGTATGTTACTGAAATGTTACTTATTTTTTCGAGACAAAAATATTACCAAAGAGCTAATAAACCTCATACATTGTTACCAGGATACTTCGTGATGAAGCGGCCAGGTTTACCCCATACTCCATTATGAACAGTCCAATTTACAATCCGAACTCGATCGCGGATCTTTTTTACTCCTACTTCTCTAAGTTTTATAACATTCCTGACATGCTGCCCTCTGATCCATCTAGAAGGGAGGCCCAAAAGATTTTCTGATATCTTGTAAGCTGCCGACTCTTACTTCGGACGAAATGGCCATGATGAACCTTCCGATTTTGAAGGAGGAGGTAGTTAATACGCTTAAAACTCTCCCGGCAGAGAAAACTCCAGACCCGGATATGGTTTTACCTACTTATACTATCAAACATTTCAATCCCAGCTACTTCCCTGCCTCTTGGAGGTCTATAACTCTTTTTTAGCAGGTACTATTGCTCCTCATACGATGCTTCATTCTTTCATCACATTGATACCTAAACCTGATAAAGACCCTCTGGAGTGTGCGAGTTATCGCCCTATAGCTCTGCTGAATGCGGACCTAAAAATTTTTACCAAAATATTGGCGAATAGACTATCATGCTTGCTGCCTCAATTAATACATAAAGAGCAGGTGGGCTTTGTCCCATGTAGACAGGAAGGTGACAATACCAGGAGGGTGATTGACCTCATTGATGTAGTGCACAAAACCGATAGTTCTATGTTACTCTTAAGTCTGGATGCCAAAAAGGCTTTCAAACGCCTTAATTGGTCCTTTATGTTCTAAACTTTGAAAGCATTTGATTTTTTGTTAGTGCGCTTCAGGGACTCTACTCTTACCCTACTGCAACTATTAGGCCGTGTTCACACGGCTTATTCACGGCGGATTTGTGCGCCGTATTGAGCGCACAAATCCGCCGTGAATACGGGGCGGGCCGGGGGCGGGGCCGGAGCGCGGCGGGGGCGCCGCTCCCGGCCCCATAGACAATGCATTATCTACGGCGCGTCCGCGCCGTAAATAATGTGCATGTCACTTTCTCCCCCCGCGGCGGATTTGCCGAGCGGGGAGGAGCGACGGATTCCACTGTTCTCTATGAGAGCAGTGGATTACCGTAATGACTCCGACGGATTGGCGCCGTATTGAAGCGCAAATCCGGCGCGGAATACGGCGCCAATCCGTCGGCAAATAAGCCGTGTGAACGGGGCCTTAGACTCTCGCATGCAGCATCGCCAGTAATTCACATTAAAAATGGTACTAGACAAGGTTACCCCCTCTCACCCATGCTTTTTGCTTCGTGTATCGAACCGTTAGCGGCAGCCATTAGGCAGCATGGGGATATTAGAAGAGTTTTCATTAAACACGCAGAATTTAAGATCTCTTTATATGCAGATGATGTGTTGCTCACATTGACTAATCCCTTTGTTTAACTTCTGAATTTGCATGCCCTACTTTCCAGATTTGGTGCCCTCTCTGGATACAAAATTGATACTTCTAAGACAGAGGTCTTGCCAATTAATCTGAACAAGTTTACCACCTTAAATTAAATTTTAATTACCGATGGCAAACTGATCGCCTAAAATATTTAGGGGTCTATCTAACTTCATTTTATTCGTCTCTCTTTAAATACAATTTCCCTCCACTTGTAGCGGAAATAAAAAAAATTACTAGATAAATGGAATAAGCTCTCTCTTTTATTGTTTAGCCATATTGCGGCAATAAAATTGTCTGCCCTCGCAAAATTAATGTAGCTCTATTAGACATTACCTATTTCTATTCCTATTAAGATCCTCAGGTCCGTGCGGGCTGATATGATCCAGTTTATTTGGGGTCACAGGCAACATAGGATTCATAGATGTGTTCTGATGGCAGCTAGGATGGATGGGGGTCTAGCAGTCCCAGATATTGTGACATATTACTGGGCACGCAATTACGAGCCATTCCGTCTTGGTCTGCTATGTTTGCATACTCCAGATGGATGGAGATTGAAAAATTGTGGATGGCTCCCATTCATCCTAACTCCTTACTCTGGGCTACCACGACTCGGAGGTTTGATATCCCATTGTTGCATTCCATGAACCTTGCGAGGTCCATTTGGAGACAATGCCATATGAAATTTGCTTTATGCTCAGAGGCCTCCCCCATGACCTCTTTTCTCTTTTACCCTTTATTTATGGATGGGCGGCCCAGTGAGAGTTTGAGACCGTGGTTTGAGCATGGGATATTTTGGTTTGTGGATTTGGTGGATTGCCAAATCTTGAAATTAAAGTCTTTCCATGACTTGCACTCTTCCTATGGTCTGCCTTCATCTGCTGCTTTTTCATATTTGCAAATTGGCCATTTTCTGTTCACGGTATTAAAATCTGGCACGGTTTCTCAACCCACAGCTTTTGAAAAATTGTGCCGAGCGGGGCATTCCTCTAAAGGCCGGATATCAACAATATATAAACTTCTGATTACTCCTGGCCCGGATTTTCCTATTGTGCATTCCTATATGACTAAATGAGCGGATTACTTAGGGGCCCCCCATCTCCAGGGACACATGGGCTCTAATCTGGAAACAGGCTTCACGTTCTTCACTATCTGCTCAGCATAAGGAAAATCAATACAAGATACTCATGTTCTGATACCTTACTCCAGCTTATTACACAGATTAAAAGCAGATGTTCCTGACTGTTGCTGTAGATGCGGAGGCCCTGGGGCGGACCTTCAACAAGTCTTCTGGGATGTGAGGGGATTAGACCATTTTGGGAGTGTGTGCAATCAATTGTATATGATATCATGGGACTTAAAATACCACTCACCCCGCAGTTCCATCTTCTTAATATTCCATATGCTCCCCTTGGACGTAAATTGGGTAGATTTTTTTTTATACATTCTGACATGACAGCGGCAAAATGCCTGATTGCCAAGTTTTGGAATCAAGTTTCTATCCCGACCAAACAGGACCTACTTGTCCGTATTAAAGAAGTTCGGCATATAGAGTTCCTTACTGCTATGTCTCATAATAAGTTAGACCATTTTGACGCTATTTGGAAGCCTTGGGATATATATTGCATCACTAATGACTTGTGATGGTGTGCTTGAGGCCGTGGTGGGCTGCAGATCCTTGGATGGACTTCTTCTCTTCCCTACGTGTGTCAGGTCTTTTGTCTCCCCCTGTCTTTATAATTTATGTTCAATATCAGGTCAGTCTTGCTTTAACTGTTACTTAGAATGGCCCATGGATTATGTTGTGCCGGAGGTATTAGACAAACTCTTATTTCTGAGTATGTAACTGTCTTATGTACTTTTCTCTTTCTTACTCAGTTATTACTTGATATTCTGATTTGTTTCCCATTACGAATCTGTGCTTGTGCCAGTGCTGTTTATTCTTGTTATCCCTTTGGATGTATATAAGGCACTTGATACTGTAACAACTTCTTGAAATTTTTGTTATAAAACATACAGTTTAAAAACAAAAAAACAAAAGAAGAATGCACATGTCCAACTGTTCATTGTTTCAGCACTTTTTACACAATTTGCTAATATCTAACACGGCAAAATTCACAACATGTTTTTGATCCCTGAATCACCCCAATAAATTTAGGGGATCAGTTTGAATTGGGATTTTAACGGTTGTCCTCCTCATCACATTGTTCACATTTTGACATCATGAGGCCAGACAACACCCTACAATTGATCAACAGTACCTCGCCATTGTGGGGTTTTTCAGCAGGATGGTCTCAGACGAAAGTGGCCACTGAACTTAGAGTTTCACAGAGTGTCATCAGCAGGTTGCAACACAGAAAGGCAAAGAAGTGGACGTCCTTTGGCTAAATCACACACTCATGACCACTGCATTTTGAATAATGCCCTGCGGAACTGGATGATGAATGTCACAAAACTACATTCATGTTTAAAGGATGTGAGAGGCACACAAGTGTCACATCAGACCATTCCGGTTAATCAAGGGATTGTTTACAATGAAGTGGGCATCAGTGTTTGATGTAGCCAAAGGACGTCCACGTGTTTGCCTTTCTTTGACTCTTCCAGTCTCTCTGTAGCTCTGTCTCAACCTGCTGATGACACTCTGTGACCCTCTAAACTGAGTGGCCACCTCCGTCTGAGAGCATCCTGCTTGAAGCCTCACAATGGCGAGGTACTGTTAATCAATTGTAAGGAGTTGTCTTGGTCTCATGATATAAAAATGTGAAAAGCATTATGAGGAGGACTGTTTAATCCCAATTCAAATTGATCCCTAAAATTTATTGGGTGATTCAGGCATCAAACACCTGTTTTAAATTAGGTCTTTAAGCCCCTTGTTAGAAATCAGAAAGGTTTGCAAAAAGGAGATACTAAATAGTTGGACACGTGCATTATATAGTTAAGAGATGGTCTGATTTAGTTCACTTAAAAAAATTTCAAGAAATTTTATGTCATCCTGAAATTTAAACCAAAAGCCAAAATATCTTTTAATGCTTAAAAGAACAAAAAAGAGTAACGGCTCCATTCCTCATTTGTGTTGGTTAGTACCTGGTATGCTTTGGAAATTCATTCTGCCCCATACTTGTAAAATAAAGCAAAATATAAGTTCGTTACATCTATTTTCATTAATAGTAGAGTTTACCTGCTCTGATATGGTTTAGTGAAGCTAGCATCCGTAGCATGAAAGATGCAGGCACTGTAATAGTGTTTCGAGTTTCCCTCCTTTTTAAATTTCATTACGTAAAATTAACTGATTTAAAAAATAAAAAAAAAAAAAAAAAAAAGAGTAAACATAATTAATTGAAAAACTTAAATAATAGAAAAACCCTGACACTTGGTCGGCTTAAAAACCCCGAAACGTGTTCGTGTGTGTTATTTTAATATGGGTTCTCCCTGGTTTTGATCGCTGGAGTCTTTCTATTGAACTATATTTGGAGTGCTGTGGCCTTGCTTCTCCGGGCAGTTACTAGCTGTATGACATAGGGCAATCAGTGGTGAGCTGGAATTGTGTGTGGTCCCAGTGGTCCCAAACATACCACATGAATTCTTAATTATTGAATCTATGGAAAACTGTTAAATGTCATCCAACTTAAGGCAAAATGAAAGAAAATGAAGCATATAACTAATAAAGATAAAGCAAATCCTTATACATTAAAGTAAAAAAGAGCTGCTTTAATCTGGAAATCACTTTTTTTTTTTATTAAGGAAAGGAGCTTGGTCATGTATTTTATACATAATGTACCTGAAAAAAGAAGAGAAAATGGGCGCCCTCACGTGGCACACAAAAAAGTAGTTCCCCTTGCCACGAAAAAAAACAGTACGTCGTAGTACAGCACTGTACTGTACTGTAGAGAGGTGCTTCTAGACCGCAAATCACTGCATGCACTTCACTAATGCAGATGGTTTACAAGTTAAATGTTCACGATAACTGGCTGGATGTTTCAGTCAATCACATCTGACGCAGATTAGCATACTCAATAATCAATGTAGCCGTATTACAAAATAAATATTGTATGATAAAAAAAAATCTTATAAAACCATCGTATCAACTTAAAAAAATAAAAATAAAAAATTGCTATGTCTAGGTGACTTTACATTATTACCAGTGCATATAATATAACTTAAAATTATGCCACAACAGACATTATTACTGGACAATACCGGGACTTTGTGCTAAGCCACAGGCTTATAAATTGGTCAAATGCCTCTTGTACATGTATGTTAGAGGAGAGAAAAGTGGCTCTTCCACAACAAACATGTACATGACTTTGCTGAAAAGTTTTACAACTATAAATGTAATCCAGCTTGTTAAGATGGCTTTTTAAAAGTAAATACCGTCGGTCACATTATTATGACCCTTCCCACCTTTGTTAGAGCACTAGCCCATACAGGAAGTAAAGTATCGTGAACTGGCTAAATAAGTCGTGCAATAGACTTTCTGCATTAATAGTGCTTGTTACCATCATGGGCAAAAGAGGCATTTTATAAGTTACAAAAAGGGATGACTGTCGGGGCTGTATTTCTTTAAACTGCACAGTTTGTGTACTGTCTGTGTGCTGCTGTGGTGAAAGTATATCATAAGTGGACAAACAGCACCATTTTAAATAAGTGACATGGAAGCTCCAGACTACCACACAGCATTGATACGAGACATGAAAATCAGCTATATGGACCTACAAACTACAGAGGAGAAGTTTACCGACAAAATGAACCATTGTTGTCTAAAAAGAGAACCGTGAACTTTTCTGTGTATAGGTTTCCGAAGCAACCAAGTTATCACTGCACCTCTGTTAACAAAGCTGTATTGGCAGAAAGGGCTGCAACTTCCATGGCAGTCTCGGAAATGGACAGCCATTGATTGGCAAAGGGTTGCATTCTCTAATGAACCACTTTCTGTGCTGGAACCCATGGATGTTGACTTGTCAGGCGAGAAACATCAGAACACACACTGATCTCGGCTATGCCAGCTGGGAAAAGCCCAGGCCCAGATGGCTTCACGGCTAAATTCCTATAAAATTTTTTAAAGATAAACGGGAGCGCTCCTTTGCTCGCCTCCTTTAATTCCGGTTTCTTCGGACGCATTACCATTTCCCCCCCTCCTCTTTGCAAGCCCATATCACAGTGATACTGAAACCAGGGAAAGATCCGCTGGCCAGCTCCAGTTATAGGCCCATTTCTCTGCTAAATGTGGATGTTAAACTCTATGCAAAAGTAATAGCCACTAGGTTGAATACCATTCTCTCTGATCTGATCCACCTCGATCAGGTGGGATTCGTATTAGGAAGAGAGGCAAGAGATAACACCTTAAAGACGTTTGCTCTTGTCCATCAGGCTCAGAAATTTAGGATCCCCACAATGTTACTGTCACTCGACGCGGAAAAAGCGTTTGACAGGGTAGATTGGCACGTTTTGCGATCGGCTCTGTCATGAGCGGGGTTGGGTCCAGTAATGCTCCAAAAAATATTTGCTCTGTATCAATCCCCATCAGCCCAAATTAGGATAAATGGTTCTCTGTCTAAGCCCTTTCCCATAGCTAATGGGACGAGACAAGGCTGCCCACTGTCACCACTCCTTTACGTAATCTCCATGGAGTACCTGTTACAGTCCATCAGGAAGAGGAATGAGATTAAGGGTATTAACATAGGGAATGAACAGTATAAATGTGCTGCTTATGCAGACGACCTCTTGTTGTTTGTTACAGATCCTGAATCCTCCATACCTGCCTTGCTGGACTTGTTAAATATCTTTGGTAGGCTTAGTAACTTTAAAGTAAACTACTCCAAAAGCACGGCCCTGAACATCACGCTAGATAGCCAACTAGTCACATCCCTGACTGCCCAATTCCCATTTAAATGGGCGAACCAGTCCTTCACGTATCTGGGGGTGCAGATTACTAATCGCTCTCATCAATGTTTTGATTTGAACTTTGCAGCCCTAGCATCGCGGATAAAGGGAGATCTGGCCAAATGGGAGAAGAGGGATTTTTCTTGGATAGGGCGTGTCAATATCATTAAAATGAATATATTGCCCCGACTCTTATACTTATTTCAGACACTCCCACTTAAATTGCCCAACTCCTTTTTTTTAGACTTGAATAGATGCTTTCGACAATTCATATGGGCAAACAAGAAGCCGAGGATTGCTAGAAATGTCCTAATTAGAAGGAAGGAGAACGGAGGCCTGGCACGCCCGGATCTGAGGTCCTACTATCTAGCGGCGTCATCTGTCCGCAGTGTAGATTGGTTCCACTGTAATCGCTCGAAGCAGTGGGTACATATAGAGGAACAGATATGCAGGAGGACACTGTCCTCTCTTCCCTGGCTACTTCCCTATTTGCCTGGTGTTAGGCTGTTTCACCTTCCCTTGATTACACAGACTACACTTTCAATATTCCCCTCTCTGGGTAGGCAATATGGCCTATATTCCCCAGGCGGCCCTTTGGTTCCCATTAAGGAAATTCCAGGGGTTCCTATTACCTCGCGCTGCCTCTTGTATGGCGATGGAGGTCACCAAAAACTACTTCGTGTAGGGGACTTTGTTAAGCATGCTGCCTTTAAGTCATATGAAGACAGCATCCCATCCCAATTCCGCTCCCCAAACACTTGGCTGCAGTTTCAGCAGATCAAGCACTATTTTGATGCCACCAAATCTAGAATGAACTTTACCCGTGCCCTCACTGGCTTGGAACAATTGTGTGTCCAACGACAGCAGCCAACCCACCTCATTTCTACCCTCTACAATATGATCATTGAGTCTCAATCTAATAGTCAGCCATCATTCCGGAATGCTTGGGAGCAAGAACTGAGCGACTCCTTTGCAGACGAGGCTTGGTCTAAAGCTTATATTTTATCCGCAAAGACTTCAGTTTCGTGTCGGATGCAGGAGCTTAATTACAAGGTGCTTTCACGATGGTACCGTGTACCCAAGCTCTTGCACTCAATCTACCCGAGTGTGCCGGATCTCTGTTGGAGATGCGAAAAAGAAACAGGGACTATGACGCATATTTGGTGGGGATGCGAGGTACTTCAGCCATTTTGGGAGGCAGTAATAGACACAATCCGTACAATTACTGGTATAGTGCTGCAAAATTCACGGGTTTTTGCTGTTTCATTACCCTGGCCTGAGAATTTAAAGGGGAAACCCGGTTCCTTCCCTTTTTGGGGCGGCCCGTCACTGGTTCCCCGAAAATGGCGCTTTTCAGGCCCCCCACTTTGGTGAAAGGTTTAAAGAAATATTCCATCTCCAAGCATGGAGGAGTGAGGCAGAAGCACCCAGACAATGATGCATTTGAGGGGAGGTGGGGGAAAAGGGTAACATTCTGGGTTCTGATCTATAGGTCAAGAGCACTAAGAAAAATTTAATTCCGTTCTATCAGAGTGGCGATGGACCTGTTTTGCCCTTTTGTTAACGGGCTGTTTTTTCAGGGTTTGAAATCACCCTTTTTCATATTTAGGTGAGATGTGGACTGTGCCCCCGGGCGCCTTTTCCCCGTGTTATTATGTCTTGTTTGTTATTTAATGATTGCTATTTGGCACTTGTACGCAGTAATTGCTATCATCTTGTCTTAATTTTTTTTGTCCCCCCTTTCGGGTGTCTGCCTGTCTATGGTTTTATGGACAACATGTTTTTTCCCGAATGTTTGGCACAGGGAAGTTTTAGGGAAAAACAAGTAACCTTCTTTTAGTCCCTTTTTATCTTTTTATATTTATTGTCACGGGTAATTCTTATACTTTCTTTGGATTAATCCCTTTGTCTTATATGTTATCCCTTTTTTTTTCTCAATAAAGTTGTTTTGAAAACGTAAAAAAAAAAAAGTGAAGAATGATCGCACCCATAGTGGGTGGGTTTTCTGAGGTCCTTTTGCACTTTTTTTTAACACAGGAAAGACCTGCAAAGCAATTCAGTGTGAACGAGAGTCTATAAATCCTCTCTTTAGCCTAAACTAACCAAAAAACGCTGGGAAAACCAGGACAAAAACAGTGACTAAAACAGTTCAAAAACCAAAAATCACTGAAAAACAGACCGGTTTTTGTGACAAAAACAGTCCCGAAACCGCTTGTAATGGACGTTTCCGCTGAGGCAAAAACAGGGCTGTTTTTATCCTTTGCTGTGTTAACGCACCCTTAAAGCGCGTTCTCACGGCACAGGACAAATACCGGCCGGTTTGCGATGAGCGGAGAAAAGCCCTCTCCCTTCACATTGGCTTGCACAGATTCTGTCTGGAAACCGGACGGAAGATTGTGCAAGCACAATGTTTTACGGCTGGATCGCGGGCGGAAAAACCACCGGACGGAAAACTCGTGCTGTGGGGACTGCTGCACGGGTTTTCCATAGAGCACCATTGTGCTCATTTTCGGCCGTTTTTCAGGCGGTCTGAAAAACCGCAAACCGGCTGAAAAACCGGTAAAGTATGCAGTAAAGTACCAAGCAGTCAAATAGGCAGCCTAGAGTTAAAAATGAACACTGATTTGAGCAACAGGGCTGACTTGTGTCGCTTTGCTGTGTCCACAACTGCAAATAAATGAATTGCCCAGGAATGTGAGGAATAAATGCAAGCACAACTGTGTGGCACATATAGTGCTTCCTCCAGAACTCCAAGCCTAGAAGTCACTTTTCTGCCAAAGAAGCCCCTTTGCCTCTCTAGTGTGACATGAGTGGAAATAAAGGGGACACCTGTAGTGATATTTCACTATGTCCCTCATGTGGAGCGTGCCAGGTCAATTTTCCTGTGCCACTACATGGGAATGTATAACGTGCAGCGCCTCTTCAGTAGTAGTAGACTTCCCTGTACTCCGAGAGTCCTGCAGTATGTGTAAGGAGTTTGTACAGCCAGTTATGATGCAAGTACCATCTGCTAATTTCCATTTATGAAGTACCAGCCACCGCTCCCCACGGCTGCTGAACACTTTTCCCACAACAGACAGGGACTCCCTCCTTTCCAAAGGTCCCGACTATGCCCGGAGTGGTCAGAAGTACTGAGTTCTCTTGTTTTGTGGGAGATATCCAGGTGGCTGACCCTAGCACACATATCTGCTACTCACAACTGTGGATAGGAAGGCCTCTCCTTATTGCCACCTTCTGCCGCTGGAGCTTGAACTGCTAGCCACTCTCTCCCCTACCGGTGCAGCATTTCTTTATGGGTAGGCAAGAAGGACTTGTAGTAGGCTAAATTTGTAAGGTTTTAGCGCTCGGTGTGAATCCCTAACCTCTCCCTCTTTCCCAAACACAATTAGTTTTTGTGCCAAGCGGTGTGGTCAGAGGGAACAGGCATATAATAACCGTATTAGCAGCTGTGGCAGGAGACCTTTCTTTCCTGTGTACATTTAATGGATGGTGCAGTTGTAGCTGCAAGGGGAGACAGAGACACGCAACCTGTCGATATTAGCACCAGTGGAGTGGGATCTATTCTTCACCCCCTGAACTGGCTGCACATGTGTTATGTTTACCACTTGATTAATTTGTGTATACAGGTATACAATAGTTTGCAGCCTGAAATGTGGCAAAAGGTTGACAAGTTCAAGGGGGCTGAATACTTTCGCAAGGCACTGTACTTCACATGATTGACAGAGCTGCTGTCCTGTCATCTGCTCTGCATTCACTTCTTTACCTGTCATTCTCGGTTGAGCCCTAACAAAAGCTTCCTCCTCTGTTCCTCTCCTGCTTCTAAGCTGTTAAACATATAAAATAATACGTAATATCTAAAAAATAATGGATTACTTGGTAAATATAGACCCCACACTTTTTTGACAAATAGCTGAACAAGATTAGAATTCATGATTTTGAAATTAGAACTGAAATAGTTCTATTTGTTAAATATGATTCCTCTAATCGCAATCCCAACTTGAATTTTTGTACGTGTGACTAGGAGCATAGCAGGCACATGTGCATTTTTGGAAATTTTATTAAAATAAATGTTTTTTTTCGGAAATACGTTTTAAAATTTTGCGTTTGCGTTCGCATGGGTAAAATATTAACGAAGATACTCTTGTGATATATACATGGTGAAAGCCTGTACAGTTCTGAGTAGAATGGGGTTTATTTTGTTTCTCTATCTTTTTCTAGACTGAGTATATGAGGAGAAATGTATGGGCAGGCAACACCGAAATAGCGCCACTTTTTTACGAAACTTTGAATATCAATTTAAAAAAATAAAACAAAAAAAAGTCCACGAATTTTTTTTGCTTCACATTTCAGGTATTCTTTTGGACACACTAACTAAAAAACAAATACCAAATGACAAAATCTCAAAAGAATAAAAATATAGACGTAAAAATCATTGGTTCACTTGACATGGAATGACCCAAGTGTGAAATGTGAATGGTGTAAAAAAAAAAATGTAAAAAACAAAAAATTTTTTTAAAAAATGGAAAAAAAATTCTGCAATTATTTATTAGTGAACTTAAACTATTCCCAGATAAAGTACAACTCGTCTCGAATAAAACGAGGCCTCACCCAACTGTGTCACTGAAAAATATAAAAGTTACAACTGTTGAAATGCAAGGAGGCAAAAACTAAAAAAATGTTCGGGTCATTAACCACTTTTCAGGCATTTGGCTTTAGGGGTTAAAGTAAGTTCAACTACAATATATTTTCAAATATGTTTTTTATTAATTTTCAAAGAAAATTTAGACATTAACATATAAACAGGGAAAGCAACGTTGTCCCCATAGTTTACATTAACAATATCACAGTAGTATCTTACAACATAGGGAGGTTCTGAGGAATACTAGCTTTGTGTAGTGCTGCAAGGACGATTCAGAACCTAGACTCAGTTATAAAGCCCTTCGGCTAGGCTGGTCCTCACAAAACTACAGGTTCTGATTAGAAGTAGTTAGTTGCCCCTATGACTGTTGAGTGGGGGGAATAGAGACAGTTAGGGGGAGGACACATATAGCGGGTAAAACAGACAGACTTCGGGGGGTATGGGGGAAGACATCCACAAGACTAAACATCCTATGTATTGCCCACTTCCGGAATGCACAGGGTAATCGGCCAATTCACTGCCAGGAATAGTGTGTTGGTGGTAATTGTACAAACCACTCTCCACTCTCAAGGCATAAAAGGTGTAGGTGCCTGTTAGTTGATTTCAAGTAACAGGTAGGTAAGGCCGGAAACACTGTTTAGTTTAAGCTGTATGTGAGTTGGAAGGATGGCTATAATTGTTTTCCTTATTAAGAAAAAATTTTTAGTCTTAGTTTCTTTATGGGCCGACGTTCCACCCAGTCCATTCGAAAAATGTGGGTGAGGTTTATCTAAGAATAATCTTGATAGTTGGCGGGTGTGGTGCTATCCATTGATGTAGAATTGTTTTCCTCGCCCGCGCTGAATGTTAGAACCACAATTGTTTGGAAGGGTAGGTGTTGATATGGTGATTAGTTGGTTAAAATACTGAAAAATTCCCCTAGGGAAGCGTCAAGTGGACAGGATGCAGGAGGTGTGTGGTCACAAAAGTTTTTCACTTGTTTCCATGAATTGATGACATGTGATGGGCAGGACATAGGCGGGAATATGTTTGCGTGCGGACCTGTTCACATTTTGGGCAAGCATGGGACCGGATTCCCCATTGCAAAACCCCCTTTTTGGTGAAACATAGGGATCTGTGTGCGATGCTTGAAAGACATTTTCCAGTATTGTCATTGCTGAGGAGGTATTTAGCTACTTGGTTTCAGTGATTTATAGAATATAGTTTGGAGTAATGGTGGCATGTCCGATCCTCAACCATGTATCCAGTGCGGTTTAGCGGAGTGTCCATTGGGGTACGAAGTATTTGATATAAAGTGGTGATTAGATTTGGCAGCTTTGGGATTCAAGTGTTGATGCGGATCATTGGGTACGTCCAGTCTCTCTCACCCAAAATGGTTTAAAACTTTGTGGATATAGCTACATGCTTGTAGGTAATAAAATGAGGTTCCCTGTTCATGCTGGAAATGTTTGAACATGCTTAGTTAAAGGTCAAAGGTTTCGGTCTTTGTACATACACCAATGACGCTATGTTCTAACTTACCATAGAGTACCTGAGCGGGATATTCGATTATGGATTTTTCAAGTTTTGGAAGTGTGGATTTTTAATAAATGCGAAAAAGATAGGGAGTTATGTGGAGTCGGAGGGTCGAGTATGTGTCTTAGATTTGGGCCATGTACGCCATGTGGCTTGAGCAGTAGCGGATTTTGTTACCGTGTTCTCGTTCAGGGAGTTCGGAGTATGGGCAGGTTGTAAAAAATTGATCAGGGATATTTCTTAGGAAACAATTGGGCATCAAGGCGGCTGTTCTGTATAGAAAGAGGAGTCTGTTAGCCAGTACCCAACCACCCGTAGCTGGAGCCGCGAGGTTATACCAGTTGTATTTGAGGAAAATAATCCCTCCATTTGTTAAGATGTTGCCTGAAGGATGAGCAGACCGATTCTTGGTCTCCGTCCCTTCAGATAAATTTCGGAACAATGGAACCTATAACAGTTTTATCTCCATGGGTCTAAGATATTAATTGTGTAAGGATTGTAATAGGTATAATTAATTGAAAAGATTGGACTCTTAATCAGATTGGGCCCTTCCAATGGTATCAGGGCAACCTGCCTCCAGGCTAGATCAAAGTTTGCTGTCCCGTTTGTTTCATGAAAGGAGGCAGGTTATATTTAGATATCAAGTTGCAGTGTTTTTGGGATTTGAATCCCCGGTAGCTTAGAGAATCGGTCTGCCATCGGAAATGGGAAAGTCGATGACCAGCTTGGGGTTGGAGGGCCCTCTTTAGCATCATTGCCTCTGATTTGGCCTCGTTTATCCTGAAGCCGAAGGGAGCATATTTGTGTATTTCTCAGGACGATTTCCCAGGTACTCCGTGAGTTCGAAATGTAAGTAGGACATCGTAGCGGAACGCGGAATTTTAATAGATTTTGGTTTCTCCACCC
This sequence comes from Phyllomedusa bahiana, assembly GCA_025379985.1. NCBI lineage: Eukaryota > Metazoa > Chordata > Amphibia > Anura > Hylidae > Phyllomedusa > Phyllomedusa bahiana. Next base: position 39,658 of record JAODAL010005791.1, on the reverse strand, counting down.
GTATGCCCTTCAAATGGGGTGACGTCTCCAGGTGCCTAAGTAACAGGGTCAAGAGAAAGGTTGAAAAGAAAGGAGGGGATAAGGGGCATCCCTGTATGAGGGTACCACGTCTTATCGGTTATAGGGATTGGTGCGATGGTTATTAATGTCAGGGCTGTGCCGAGTTAGTTAGTTAGTTTGATTGAGGTGCAAGAAGATAAGAATTTGTCCCAGAACAGTATATGTCTTAGGCATGTGTGAGAACGGTCTCATGATACAGAGTCGAATCCTTCTCTGCATCAAGGCTAAGTTGCATGGATATTGGTTGCGGCGAGTTATCTAGGGGTTGTGTTTGTGCCGTGGCGGCAATGGCTTGTCGTATCCCAATGGCTAGTGGTGTCTATTTTTCAGGAAATCCCAGTGTGCACTGGGTGCAGTAGTGAATGTTCATGCCACAGATTGGAGACTGCGTCAGCTAATATTTTAGTTAATATTTTTGTATCCTGGTTTAATAGGAGCTATGGTCTGTAAGAGGCCTGGGTTTGTGGTGGGTCCCTGGCCTGCTGGCTTAAGGTATCAGTATCATCTCCGAGGATAGATTCCCGCTTTATGTGGTATCACCCAATATAGATGCTATTTAGTTAATTGGTGTAGGTGGGGGGGTATATCTTGTTTTAAGATTTTGTAATATCGGCCGGAAAGCCTGTCTGGCGAACCTGGCGTTCTTGTTGTTGGGAGGTGTGCTAATGGTCTTTGACGATATTTCAGCCTTCTGTGATATAGAATCTAGGTATCCTGGCATTGTGTTTTAGACTCGGTTGTCGCATACCTTGAGTAGAAAGACAATGCTTTCTTTGGGAGTATAGACTTAGTGGCTGTGTAAAAATCTGTTTAACAGTGTCGGGTTAGAAATTCCCTGTATCTCTCGGGAGTTATTGGTTATAGCACCTGTGCTTGTGCTGATGAGGGGTGTAAGTGTGTTGCGTGGGTCCTGGACTTTATATTTATGTTTATTAATTTTATTTTATGATTATTTTATTTTAATATTATATTAATTATTTTATTTATTATTTATTGTTTTTTATTTTTTTATTTTAAATTATCATTTATTTTTATTAATTATTTTTATAAATTTTAATATTTATTTTTTTATTATAATTTTTAATTATTATAAAATATTTTTTATTTTTTTTATGTTTATTTATTTATTTTTTTTTTTTTATATATATTTTTTTATTTTTTATTTATTATTTTTATTCATTTTAATTATTTATTTTTAATTTTTTTTTTATGGTGTATAGTTATTTTTTTTTTTTTTTTATATTTTTTATTTATTTATAATATTTTTTTTCTTTTTTTATATTTTATTTTTATATATATTTATTTATTTTATAATGTTTTAATGTTATTAATTAATATTATTATCTTTTTTTTCTTTATTTTTATTATTTTTGTTAATTGTTATTTATTTGTTTATTTATTAATTTTTTATTTATTATATTTTATGATTTTTTTTGGGTTTTATTGAGTTTTTTTTTTTTTTATTTTTTCTAATTTTTTTTTGTATTAATTTCTTGTTATATTTTTATTTATATTATATTTTCTTTCATATTTTTAATTTTTTTTTTTATTTTTATAATTATAGTTAACTATATATTTTTTATTTTATTTTATATTAATATTTTATTTTTTTTATTTAGAATTTTTTTATTTTTACTTTTATTTTATATTTAATATATGATTTTTTATATTTTTATTTTTTTATTATTTTTTTTATTATAATTATTGATTATTATTTTTATTATATATTTTTTTATATTTTTATTTTTATTATTTTAAATTATATTCTTTATTTAATTTATTTTCTTTATATATAATTTTTATAATTTAATTTATTTTATTTCATATTATCTTATATATTATATTAATTTTTTGTTAATTTTTATTTTATATTTCATTTTTAATTCAATTAATAAATATTTATATTTAAATAATATATTTTATATTTATTTTATCATTTATTTTATTAATTATTATTTATACTTTTTTTTTTAGTTTTTATTATTAATTTTATTAATATCTTTTTTTTTTATTTTTTAATGATTTTTAATTATTTATACTTAATTTTTATAATTTAATATTTTCGACTTTTTTTAGCTTTTTTTAGATATATTATTAATTAATTTATTTTTTAATTCTTTTTTATTTTATTTGTTTGAATTTTAATTTATTATATTTATAATAATATATTATTTTTTTTTTATTATTTTTTTTTTTATTTTAATTTTATTTTTTCCTAAACTATTTATTTTTAATATTTTTATTGTTATTTTTTATTTATCTTTTTAAATTATTAATATTATTTTTATTATTTTATTTTATTTATTTTTATGTTTTTTTTTTTAAATTTTTTATTATTATAATATTTTTTTTTTATTTAGATATTATTTTATTTATAATTTTTATTTTTTAATTATTTATATTTTTTTTAATTTATAAATTTTGATTTTTTATAATTTTGTATTATTATATATTTTATAAATATTTTTAATTATAATTATTATTATTTTTAATTAATTTTAATATTTTTATTTTTTTTTATTATAATTTATTTTATTATAGTATTTTTTTTTTATTTATTGTTATTGTATTTATTATTTATTATTAACATTTTTTATTTTCTTAATAGTTTATTTTTATTTATTATATTTTTTTTATATATATTATTTATTTAATAATAAAATTTTATTAACTTTATTCTTTATAATTTTTTATATAGATTAAATGCATTTTTTTATAATATTTATATGTAGTTTTTTTTTTTTTTTAAATATATTTAATATTTTATATTATATTATTACTTTTTTTTTATATTATATATTTTTTATTTTATTTATTATTTATATATTTTATTTTATTTAATTTTATCTTATTAAATTTAATACATGTTTTTTTTAACATGTTTATTTATATTATGAAATTAATTTATTAATATTTATTTTTTATTTTCTATTTTTAATATTATAATAATTTTTTTTTATTTTTAATTTTTATAAATTATATTTTTATTTATTATCTATTATTTACTTTTAATTTTATTTTTTTTTATTTAAGTTATTTATTTTTATTTATTTTATTTTTTATTACTTAAACTTTTACTTTTATTTATAAATTATTTAATTTAAACTTGTATTTTATATTTATATATATTTTTAATTTTCTAATTCTCGAAATACTACATTACAAATTTATTTATTTTTTATAGTTTTTTTTATAATTTATTATATGATTAATTTAATTATTTTTAATTTTTTTTTTATATTATTTTTTATATATTTTTTTTTTTTTTTTATAATTTTATAATTATAATATTTATTAATATATTTAGTTGTTTACTTTTTTTTTATTTAAACTATAACCTTAACTTTATTAATTTTATTTGTCCTATGTATTTTAATTATTATATTATATTATATTATATTATTATTTTAATTTTTTTTTATATTTATTATATTTTAATGATTTATATTTAATATTATATTTATTTTTTATAGATTATTTTTTTATTTAATTTTTTTTTTTAAATTATTTTATTATATTTTAATTTTTATATTTTTTTTATATATAATTTTAATTTTTTTTATGATTTATTTTTAACTATTAATTTATTTTATAATTTATATATTTAGATTTTTAATATTATTAATTATATTTTTTTAATTATTATAATATATATTTATTTTTTTTTAATTTATATTTTTATTTTTATTAATTATATTAATTAATATTATTATTTTGACTTTTTATTTATAAATCTTTTTTTTTTGTTTTTTATTATTTTTTATTATTGATAATTTATTTATATTTTTTGTTTATACATTATTTTATTAATTTTTTTTTTGATTAAATTAAATTTCTTATTTATTATTATTTTATTTTTTTAAATTTATTAATTTTTTTCCTATTTTTTTTTTTTTTATTTATTTTATTTGTATTTTTTTTATTTTTTTTATGTATTTTTTTTTATTTTTTATTTTTATTAATAATTAAATATTTATTTATTTTTATATTATATGTTTAGATATAAATTTTTTTATGTTATTGTTTTATATATGTTTAATATTTATAATTTTTATATTTTATTTTTTATTTTTTTATTTATTATTATTTATTTTATTTTTGAATTTTATTTTTTTATTGTTTATATTTTAATTTTTTCTTTTTTTAATTTTATATGCTTTTTTTATTTATTTATTTTTTATTTATTTATTTTTTTTTTTTTTTTATTTTTTATTAATTATTTTTTATTTATATTTATTATTTTTTTTTTAAAGTTTATTTTTTTATGTATTTATTATTTTTTAATATTTTATTTATTTAATTTACATATTTTATATTTATATTTATATATTATCTATTTTTTTTATAAAATAAATATGTATTTATCATTAATATTAATTTTTTATTAATTATATTTTATTTATTTTTAAAATTTTATATTATGTAGTTTTATAAATTTTTATTTTTTTATATTTTTTTATTTTTAATTTATATTTTATTAATGTTATTATTTTTTTTTTTTTTTATTATTTAGTTATATTTATTTTTATTTTACATTTATAACTTTATATATTAATTTTTTATTTTCATTAATTTTATATATTTTTTATTATAATTTTTTTTTATTTCTTTTTATAATTAACTATTTTTATTTATTTAGTTGTATTAAGTAATTAATTTTTTTTATATATATTATTTTTTAGTAAATTATATTTATATTTATATTTATTTTTATATATTTTTTATTTTTTTTAATTTATTTTAATCTTTTTAATATAAATATTTTAATTATGTATATTTTTCTAATATATTTTGTTATTTTTTATATATATTTTTTATTATTATTTATATTTTTATTACACTTTATTTATTTTTTTTTAATTATTTTACTATATGATTTTATTTTTTTTTTTAAGTACTTACTTATTTATATTATATTATATTTATTTTAATTTTATTTTTTTTTAGTTTTTTTTTATATTTTATTTATAATTTTTTAAAATTATTAACGTTATTTTATATTTTTTAGTTTAATTATTAAAATATCTTTATAATTAATTTTATATATTTATATTTATATCAATTATTTTAGTATTATATATTATTAATATATTTTTTTATATTATTTTGTTTTAATTTTTTTTTTTATTATATAAATTATTTTTTTATTTTATATTTTATAATTTTAGATATATTTTCTAATAATTATATTTTAATCATTTTTAATATTATTTTTTTATTTAATTATTAATTATTATATTTTTATTTATTTATTATAAATTATTTTTTAATTTTTATATTGATTATTATTTTATTTGTTTTGTTTTTTTAGTATTATATATTTTATATATTATATTTTTATTATAATATTTTAATTTTTTATTTATTAATTATATTACTTATTTATTTTATATTTTTTTTTTTTTTTTTCATTTTTTTTAATATATTTTTTTTTTTTATTTTGTAACATTTTTATTTTTTATAATTTTTTTATTTTAATTTATATTAAAATATATATTTTTTTATGTTTTTATTAGTATTTTAATTTTACTTAATTTAGTATTTTTTTATGTTATAATTTTTTGGTATTATTTATTTTTATATTTAAATTATATTTATTTTTAATATTATATTATTTTAAACTTTTATATATATTTATTTATTTTTTTTTATTAATTATTTATTATTATTTTTAGTTATATACCTTATATTTTTATATTTCTTATCATTTTATATATAATCATTATTAAAATATTTTTATTTTTTTATATTTATTTTTTTAAATTACCTTTAATTAATATTTTATCTATTTAAATTTATTGTTTTTTTATTATTATAATTAATTATTTAATTTTATTTATATATGATTTATTTTTTATATATATTTATTTGTTTAAAATTTTTAATTTATATAATTATATATTTTATTTAGTTTTATTTTAATTTATTTCTTTTTTTGTTATTTATATTTTTTATTATTATTTTTTTATTTTTATTTTATATTTATTTTTAGTTATATTTTTTTTTATTATACTTTATTTTTATTAGGTAAAATACTAATTAATTTTTTTTTATATTTAATTATATATTTTTATTATTATTGTATCATTTTAAAATGTTTTTTTTATATTTTTTTAAAATGATATTATATATTTATTTAGATTGTGTTTTTCTTATATTCATTTTTTATATTATTAATTTTATATTATTTTATATATTTTTATTTTGTTTTTTAATGAATTTATTTAATATTCTATTTATTAAATTATATTAATATGGTTTTTGATTTTATTATAATTTTTTTTTTTAATTGCTATTTATTTATAAAGTTATTTTTTTTTTTTAATTATTTTTTATATATTTTATTATATTTTATTTATTTTTTTTATTATTAATTCTCTTTTTTATTTTTTTATTACTTTTTTTATTATTTTTTATATTCATTTATTTGTTTTTTTTATCTTCTTTATTTTTTTTATTGTATATTTTGTTTTTATATTAATATATATTTTTTAATTCTATATTTACTTTATTAATTATTTTTTTTTATTTCATTTATATAATAATATTTTTTTTTATTTTTTTTATTTTATTTTTTTACTTATATTAATCTTTTTTTTAATTATTATTTTTATTTTTTTTTATTAATTTTTTATTTTTTATTAATTTTAACTTATACACTATATTTATGTTTTTTTATTATATGTTTTGGCCAGCAGGGATCCTACTTTGTTACCCCGAGCGGGGAAGAACTTATTACTTAACCGCCTCTATCCCCATTTTGCCTTGTCCCTGGATGTACGTCTCATGAGGGATTTCGGTGGAGATGTATTTCTCTTTTTTTTCGGTCATGGGGGAGGCAATATACGCCCTATGGGATGCCGTTTAATCGGTTTAGCAAATTGAATTTATTTACTGCTTTCCATAGCGTAGTCGTGTGGCGGAGGTAAGACGATCGATATGTCCCCTCAAACCGCCTTTGATGCCGTCCAAAAAGCAAGGACGGTGTCACAGAAACATGTTGGATGTTCGTCATCCAGGTAGTTCTGCATTGGGTCCTCAGATATTGTTTAAAATCCTCTGGAGTCTGTCAGATATGTGGGGGAAGCGCCATTTCGGTTCTTTGGGAGTCCGGCTGGGTAGATATAGGTGAAGCTGATTGGGCGTGGTCCGAGATTATTTTATTTCCTATATCGGCAGTTTCCTGCATGGAAGAATATTTGCCGCCGAATAGGACGTAATCAAATTGGGAGTGGCTGCCGTGTACTGCCGAGTTAGAATGAGTATTCTCTAGCAGAGTGAGTTGGAATCCTATATGGGTCGAATAAGGAGAAGTGATCTTATAATTCCAAAGAATAGGATGCAGTCCAGTGCATCTAAATTGCGACTTGGAACGTCCGGTCCAGGGATGGTTGTAGGGTGGAGTTGGGAAGGTCACCCACTCGATTAAGTGGTGAAAAGGGACCTCGCCTTACAGAAAATTAAGTAGGCTCGTAATAGAAGTTTACATTGGGGTGTTGGTTCGGGGCGTTTGATTATGAGGAGGGGGTAATAAACGGCGGTGTGTTTGGCTAACGTCTATGAGAATGTATCGTCCTCCAGGATCCGCATGCACCTCATGCACAACTCCAATATATTTTCAACCTTACCTCCTCAGCAAGTGCCCAGTTAAAAGAACTGTTTCTTGCTCAATGAGTGACCAGAGCTTTTTATTGTTAGGCTATCAAGATGCGCTAAAACTGTAATACAGAAAACATCATAACCATGATGATAACAACAACAACAATAAAAATTAGTGTGATGTGCTTAATGTCTTTCAGGATCTATTTGCTGTAAACGCTAACCCAATTCTTTTAGTACATACATCTCATCTATCTTATGTTCTGAAAAGGCAATTTTAACTTGCTCTGCTACCTATGAGCTCCCCCTGCCTGCCTACCTAACGCAATGCTCTCTTACCACTATTGGCTTTATTACCATTTTGTACTCATACTGCTGCCAGGAGAGAAACTTGGCAACCACTTTCTAGGCAAAAATAAATAAATAAAAATGAGAAGCTAATGTTCGTCACAATCTAGTTGCATTGAATTCCCTTTGCTTCACTGTCTCTCAAATCCAGAAACTGGTATACCCACATTGGAACTGCATATTTCTTGATATCTAGATACTCTCAGACTCAATTTAACCACTGTTTACCAAAGCCTCACTCCAAAAACATGAAGCAGTTCCTGTTCTTGATATCACAATAAATTCATCTCTCAGCTCAGTTGCTTCTCACATACAAACTAGAACTTAAAGAGAACCTAGGTTATGCCCCCTTGCTGAGGGCAGCACACGGTAGTTACACACGTTGTTTCCAGCGCTGTGACCCTAAATCTGTAAGATGCAGCAGTATTCGAGCATTTACCCCTCAAATCTTATTCATGGTGTTAGCCCCGCCCACCAAAGGCTAGCCCTACCCACTGACAGTTATTCACATGTTTCTACTTATTCAAAGTAATAGGTTTATCAGTTGAGGTGGGCGGGGCTAGCCTCAGATGGGCGGGGTTTGAAAAAAACTGACTCCTTGAATGACTCTTCGAATGACTCTTCTGGCTGAAAACTGCAGATTCGAGCATTAAATACTCTAAAACTACAGTATCTTACAGAATAAGGGACACAGCGCTGGAAACAGCAGGTCTGTCACTAGCTTGTGCTGTGCTCAGCAAGGGGGGCATTATCTATGTGACAGGTTCTCTTTAATGCATCAATAGGCAGCTCTGAGAAATTAATCTAATGGAAATAAACTAAGCCCTCCAAGGTAGTGGGGCAATGATAGAAAAAATCCCACTCCAAGGGACACTTCACTACTACAACATACTGTACAAATATGCAATAATCAATTTCAAATTAGTGCCCACTTTCGCTACAAGAGTTTAATATAATAACATCAAACATCACTTCTTACACCATTGTCTTTCCCACTGTGCCATCCTCTCCATAAGGACATCCTCATTGGAGGACATTAAAAAAATATATTAAAGAGGTTGTCTGGGCAATTCAACTATCACTATCTATTTAAATTTTTCAGTAAGCTAACCTGACTAAAAACTCAATTTTGAAGTGGGATTTTTTTTTCTTCTATTGTGTTCACTGTATTCATTGGATAAATGAAGTTATATTTCAATTTATCAGATTTTTACAGATGCAGCAATACCAATTATGTCTAAATTTTTAATTTTTTTATTTGTAAAGAGAGGTGTTTTGAACTTGAAATATTTTTTAAACATTTTTTTAAAATTGTACTAATATACCGCCATATATACACATTCCATTGATCTCCTTTTACACCCTGCTTATGTCCTATGGTGGGGCGTACAAACATGTCAGCTACAGAGGCCCTTATTAGTTGCCATGGCAACCAAACAGCACACCGCAATCGGTCAGGCCATGACTTCACATTCAAATCACTGCAGCGTCTAAATGGTTAAGTGGCTCCGATCTCAGCAGATGGCGCCAATTGCCAGCTGTGTCTTACAGCCTGCATCCACCATGTATGCAGTGTCTTCTGATAGTGAACCCACTCCATACACACTTCACGCTTCTTCAGACGAAGACGTGTTTCAATTGCATCAAGAGTTAAAAAGCAACTGGCACTTGCTGGCTCTCCCAGGAGTTTAGGGGATCTCCTCTATTTGTGGAAGTCTTTCAGACTTGCCATGAGAGTTGGCATATAAGAAATATATTAAACAAAATAATGTTTTTTTTCCATGTTACAAGATGTGGTTGGTACACTGCAGTATGACACAGCCTGATTCAGACATCCAAGAAGTGAACAGTATTAGCTGTAGTAGACAAGGAAGGAAAAGCTGAAGTTTACATGGCTGGGAAAGATGATGCAACGAGTTATGCTACGAGGTGCAGGGAAGTCTAAGAAGTCTGGGAGTTGTAGGAAAGTTTCACTGCAAAAAGAGCAGATTGTGCTGGAGGAATAAGAAGCTAAAAGAAACGAAACACGGGAAGGTATTGGAGTATCATTATTTATCAATATAAAGGCTGTTAATAGTATTTTAAGAAATCTTTGAACTCCTGGATAACTGCTTTAACAAAATAAGGAACAACTTTAAGGTATAGAAAATGAAACCCATTCACACAATTACTTAGGGTATATTCACACATTGCAATAAACGTAAAGTAATATTGTGGTTTTTGCTGCAGTTTTCTGAAATTGCGGTAAAACTGCAGCATTTTTTCCTTGATTACTGAAAATCACACTTAAACTTTGCTAGTTGACCTTCATATTTTTTCAAGTGTAGGTTTCTTAAAAGATTCTTTTTTTCAGAGATTTTATTTTTTTTTCTTATTCAGTAAAGATTTTATTGATGTAAAAGGTAAGAAAACGGTAGTGTTACACAACCATGCTACATGGATATGTCACATGGAATGGAGCACATAACATAGATAAGGCAACACTGTGATATCAACATGTTGGATCAATTGTACAACAAGAAACATTGTAGGACATAGCGGAGGTAAATTACCCCATGTTTGACGGGAGGTCTGCAGTAGAGATGCTCCGGAGACAAATAACCTATTCTCTCCACTGAAGTCCCTACTACAAGAGCCCAGTGACAACATTGTCCTACAACAGGTAGTACCATAACAAAAATAACAGAAACCGATTAAAACTTCAACATTAGGGCAGGGGACGCCAGTCGGTCAACGTGCCACAAGTCAGAAGTCCACAAAGCACAGGGCCAACAAATACAGCGCCTGTTAGAGTCATACTTTACAGGAAGGAACTATATAAGTCGGAAGCGCAGAAAGAGTCCCATTCACTCCACACCCGCAAAATTTTTTCACCCTCCTCTGGGGAGTCATTACGAAGTGCTTCTAAGCGATATATAGTGTGGAGCTCCCTAAACCAATCTGTAACAGTTGGGGCCGCAGTGGAGCGGCACAACCTAGGTATTACCACCTTGGCCGCGTTCAATAGAAAAGAAACAAGATGATGTTTCAGCATCTTAGGAGGAATTGGTAATAAAAATAGTAGCAGAGCAGCAGGGTCATTGGGGATTGTAAGTCCCGTCACTAATCAGATTACTTTTAAAACTTTGCACCAAAAAGGCTGCAGGGAAGAGCAACCCCACCAGATGTGTGTCATTGTCCCCCATTTCCCTGCGACAGCGCCAACAAACATTTGGGACCGACGGGAACAGGGAGTGCAGAAGAGAAGGTACTCTGTACCATCTAGAAAAGATCTTATAATTTAACTCCTGAATTTTAGATGAAACAGAGGTCTTGTGTGTTAGAAAGAATGTCCTACCCCAGTCTTCCTCTGGGATCTCCCTCAAAAGCTCCCCCTCCCAGCCCCTTTGGAAGGTTAGTTTACGAGAGTCGGTCGGAGAAGTTAATAGGCCATATATCTTTGAGAGGTGATGGTTTGAAACTACCTTCTGGAGACACCAGGATTCAAATATAGAGAGTGATCTGTGAAAGTCTAAAACGGACATATATGTAATATAAAAGCTGCGAAGTTGATAAAAAATTGAGCCTGGAGAAAGACATTCCCGAGGGGTCCCGGATCACCTCCGAGTATGGTTTGAAGACATTGTTGGACAAAAAATCCCCCATCACAAGAAAACCTCTGTGGCAACCAATGTCGGAGAGAATTGCTGGCACTGCTTTGGGGACCTTCGGATTACCACATAGCGGGGTCAAAAGCCCTCCAATCTGAATATATTCATGGGGGAAGGGAAAGCTCTACGAATCCGCACCGTAACCTGCGTGACATAGGGGACATTTCGAAGGGAGCAAGTAGGCAGCATGGAGGTAGGCAGCCAAGGTAAAGCAGCCGTAGAGTCTCCATACATAGCCGACTCAAGCCGAACCCATAGCTTGGATTGAGTGTTATGAAAGCTATCTAGTATTCGAACTGAGACAGCAGCCAGGTAGTACGCCTGCAAGTTGAGGAGGGAGAGACCGCCTAATGACTTCGGTAGAATTAGGATAGATTTGGAAATACTAGGATGCTTATTAGCCCATACAAATTTAAGGAGAAGCTTATTCAAGGTGACCAGAAAGGATTTAGGAAGCAGGATGGGGATCGTCTGAAACAAGTAGAGTAGCCGGGGCAGGACGTTCATTTTTATGATATTTACTCGTCCTATCCATGAAAAATCTTTCTTGTCCCATTTAAGTAAGTCTTGGGAGATGAGATGAAGCATAGGGGCAAAGTTCAGGTCAAAAACTTTGGAAAGATCTGAGGGGATATTAACACCTAAATATTTAAGCGATGTGGTTGCCCAGGAGAAGGAGAAGTTACGTTTAAGTTGCTGAAGTGTTTCGTTAGGCAGATTAGAACTTAAGGCTACACTTTTGGACATGTTGATTTTGTGGTTACTATAAGATCCAAAGTTAGTTAGGGTCTTAATCACTGAGGGGAGTGATATTACAGGATTAGTAACGTATAAGAGGAGATCATCAGCGAAGGCTGAGCATTTGACATGATCCCTACCGATTTTGATCCCTTGTATAGAGGAGTTTAATCTAATATCTTGGAGCAAATGCTCCATAATTAAAGCATACAGTAGCGGAGACAAGGGACATCCCTGCCTGGTACCGTTGCAGACTGTGAAGGGAGCTGAGAGAGAGCCGTTAATGCGGATTTGCGCCTGAGGGGTTTGATATAAGGCCAAAATCTTTGACAAGATTGAAGGACCAAGGCCAATATGAGACAGAGCAGCTTTCAAAAAGAACCAGTAAATCTTAAAAAGGGTTTTTCCCGGGGCCCAAGAGAAAAACAGCTTTAGGGGGGGGAAAACGGGGAGAGTGGGAAAAATTAAATTTAAACCTAGAAGGGGGTCTTAAATGTTTTTCCCTCTCGCCTCTTTTAAAGGGATAAAGGGAAAAAACCTGGTGGGGTTTGCAAAGATTCCCAAAAGAGGCCCAAGTTTAATGGTTTTAAATTTTTGAAAAAATTTTGGGCCTCAGTTTTAAAATTTTGAAAAATAGGGGGGTAATTTTGACATTTGAGCCGGGCCCCTGTTTTTTTCTTGGGAATGAACAAACTGAGCCCTAAAAAAAAGCTGGGTAAAAAGGGACGAATCAGAGGAAAACTTTGTTATAGGTCCGCAGGAGGGGGGATGAGGATCCCCCTCAAAAAAACCCCCTTTGGAAGAATTTGGATGTGTAACATCCGGGGCAGGGATTTTTTCCCATTTGGGCCCAAGCAAATACTGCAAATTGAAGTCCCCCCAGGAAAAGGGGCTCCTCGAGGAGGAGAGAGAGTGTTGTGAGAGGGGAGGGGGAGCCGTTTTGGAGGAAATCATGGGAGAGGGGGAAAGGTTGGGGTCCAAGCGGGGGCATTCCCCAATTAGGGGGGGGGAGATTATAGGTGTAAGTAGTTTATGGAAGGCATTTAAGATGTCCACTGTTAAGTGGACAAGTTTTCCATGCAAGGTCCTTAAATGTGTGGGTTTTAAAAAGTGATGTCCTATTTCCATCAGAGGGGGGGCCAAAAAATCCCCCCGGTTTTTGGGCAAAAACCCATAAAAGGCACTAGGCTTTGGCGGGCCCGGATACCCGTTATTTTTTGGTCCTTAGCAAAGAACTGGCGTATTTCAGTCATTTCTCAAAGGTCGGGCTCCATCCCCGGGGCCCTTTGTGCGAAAAACTCAGCCCAATTTAGAGTGGGATAACAAAGTTTGGATTTTCCGGGTTCCCGGAAAATGAAGACCCCGGTGATGATGGGGCTCCCCGGGCCCCCCGGGGCTTTTAGAGGGGACACTAGCTGTGTAAAACAGCCCCGGGACCCCCACCTTTAGCGGGAACAGCCCGCCCGAACCCCGGGGCCCACATTTCCCCGGCAAGGACGTTTCGACCACCGGATTTCCTCCTTTCCCGCCCCGGGATAAACCCCCCAGGGGGGGACTTTTTACGCCCGGGGCCCTTTGCTTGCTTCCTAAAGGGGGGAAACCCAAAAGCGGGGCGCCCCGAGCCAGCAGGAAACGTTCCTCCCCGGATGTCACGTTTGGACGGGGGAAAGGGAGTTCCCCCCTGCCCCAAAAAACCCCCGGGGGAACAAGAAAAACTCCGGAGGGGGGGTTTCAGGTTTCGGCCGGCTGGGCGGGGACGGCATTAACCCCGGCTCCCTTGCACATTTTTCTCCCCGGAACAAACCCCCTTTGTCGAAGGGGGGCCCTCTAGAGCTTTTCCGCCAACAAAAAAAAGGGGGACGTTTACTGGGGGGCGACCCCCGGGGGCCCCTTTTCTCCTGTACTGGGCCCCAGTGGACAGGGGCCTGGCGCCCAGGGGGGCTAAAAACCCCCCCACTTTCCTTTTTTGTTATACCCCAAAATGGGGGAAAAATCCTTTTAGGGGGCCCAAAAACCCGGAGCACCACGAGATCAGCCCAGGTTTTATAAAAAAAATTTGGCCCCCACCAGAAACGTCCCGGGACGGGGAAAAGGGGAGGACAACACGCAGTCCCACAGCAGCAAGGGGGAAGTAAACGATGAAGAATCCCCCCCTGATTTTCCCCCAGGGGGGGTCCGGGATTGGGCAGAAAACCCTGCCCCCTGGGGCCGATTGTTTAATTAATTTTTGGCTACAAAAATTTGATAAGGACAAATGGGCCACCAAAACCTGCAAGCCCCTTGAATCCCCCTTTCCGGGCCCCCTTTTGCTCAAGCAAACAGCAGGATGTTCAAGTCCTCCCCAATCCGAAGAATTAAGAAAGAGAAAATGACCTGGGAATTTGACAACAGCACTCTGAAGGGCCCTTTTAAAGCCCCCTGTGCCAAGGCAAAACTGGTGCAACAAGAACGCATCGAAGACCTTGAAAACCGCTCCAGGCGTAGTAACCTGGGCTAAGATTCCCCTGAATTGGGTTTAAACACCGACCCACAAACCCCCCCCTTTCAGGAAGGGGCTGCTGCTGTCCCCGGGCATCAACCACGGGTGTCGTTTTTCGAGAGGGAAAACCCGAGTAGGGCCCCCAAAGGGAAAAAACAGCCCAAACATCAAAAATTACCCCAACGGCAGAAGGCCCCCCACAGTTGGGTAATGAAAATTCCCCGGGCTTTTAAAAGATAAGGCCGAAATCCCGAAAGGGGGTTTTTTGCAGGGGCAACAAGCCAATACTAAATCCAAAGGGGGAAAAAATGCTGCTTTTTGAAGACTTCTCTGCAGAGGTCTCCCAAAGAGGCGCGCCCCTTTAGCAAAAAATTTTCACAGCCCATTCCATCAGAAAATTTGTTTCAGATTCTCCCCTTTCCCGGGCCCCCTCAAAGTGCTGGATCCGATGGCCGCCCCCGATTCTTTAAATCAGCCCGAGGGAACGGAAGAGAAATTTCGTGACCTGAAAAGCTAAGGGGGCCCCCCCTCCCAAAAAACCCGCTGACCACCGCGAACGGTGAGACGACTGCAGGACTCCCAAAAGGGGCCTTCAAGAGAGGAGGGAAGGGGAGCTCATGGACTCCCTGCGATCTCTATACCCCCCCCACTCCCCCTCCTAAAGAAGGCCCCCAGCCGACGGAGACGTCAAAGGGGCTCTACCCCCGGACTGAGGGGGCCCCGACCCACCCGCTGACCGGGGGAAACATTTTTTTGGGGGGGGGAGGGTTTTCTGTAGGACTGCACCCAAAAAAGTTTTTTCCAAATTTTTCTTAGCTGAAAAGGGGCTGGGTAAACACAGGGTCTTTTTTTTAACCCGTTTTGAGATGTAACTTCCTTTATAATTTGGGTTTATAGGGCCCAAACTGAAAACTCTAAAAATTCTAGTTGCAAAAAAAAGGGTTTTGCCCGGTGGGGGGGGGGGGGGGTACTGTCTCTCACATAAAAGGGTGTTTTTATGCTGGGAAAGGGAAAAAAAGGAAATTTCCCTTCCCCAAAGCATTGAAGGGGTGCATGTAACAGCCCTCCTTCAGCGCATTTTTCATTTCTGCCGGGTTGGGAAATGTTTTCAGCCTGTTATGCCAGGTTTAATATTTTTTTTTAAATTTCAATTTCCCATGAGCCATTTCCCGGGTTAATTTGATGCCCCCGATTTATCTGCCAAAAAATTTTTTAGTCCACCTGAATTTTAATGCCAACCCCCCGCTTCCCCCCATTTAGAAACCCCTTTTCGGGGAAAATTCTTGGAAAAATAAAGGGGGCCCCTTCCCCCAATAAAAGGAAAGAAGGTTTTCCGGGGATCTAAAAGACTTCGCCCTGATGTGTTCTCCTACAGGAATCGCACATTGCAGGCTGATGACATTAAGCGGTTGGAGAAGCTGTGGGTGGGTCACGCTTTGGCTCCCGTCTACGTGTGGCAAGGCAGGGGTGGTCACGCTCATCCATAAAAATTTCCCTTTTGAGCTGGTCTCACACGAACACGACACTGAGGGAAGAGTCTCACACTTAGTAATCAAGTGGGGAGAATGTGACCTTAGCATCTTTAATATCTATGGACCCAATGGTCAGAACCGGGTATTTTTTAGGGAGTTAGCGGAGAGGATTTGTGCCGATCAAAATCAATGCCAAATTATTGGAGGAGACATGAATGCGGTCTTAGACCAGCTTGAGGATAGGAGGGGAGGGCCAACATCCCAAGCAGGCAGAAAAGTCATTTCCAAGTCTGAAAAGGGAGTTTTACGCCGCCTCTTGGATGCCACTAATCTCCACGACTGTTGGAGGGAGCGGAATCCTGATGAGCGGGATATTCACTATTACTCCCCAGGTTCACCAGTCGTGGTCTAGGTTGGACCATCTTCTGGTATCTGACACCCTCCAAACTAGAATTGAAAGTGCCAGAATTTTGAACATGGTCATCTCTGATCACTCCCCAATCTCTGTGGATTTGATGGAATTCTTTCTGAGAGGTGCAGACTTTATTTGGAAGTTTCCTTCTTATCTTGCAAAAACGGATACTTTTGCTGAGATGGTCAGGGGTTGGTGGATGACCTATGCTTCTGACAACCAGTCCCACCGGGAGGATCCCTCACTCTATTGGGCAACTGCAAAAGCGTTGCTTAGAGGCAGGGTTTTAGCCTATACCTCCGCTTATAAACGCAAGCTGAAGGAGGCCTATTTGACCGCCTCAGAAAAGGTTAGGGAGACCTATAAGACCTTCCTTGGGGATAGCTCTGACAAACCCAAACGGGAATGGGAACAGGCCAAGCGGGAGTTTGACCTTTGGGCGGATCGTAGAAAGGAACTACATAGGTCACATTTACACTCCACACTCTTCAGGTACGGAAACAAATCCGGGAAACTTCTTTCCCGTCTACTGAAAGGGGCCTACAAACCCGCACACATTCAAGCTCTCCGCACACCGGAAGGTACCATTACCACTGATCCGGCAATGATTAATGACACGCTCATACAATTTTATGCCACATTGTACTCATCAGAGGGTCAATTTCAAGCAGAGGATGGACAGCGATTCCTCTCCAAAGTCCAATTGCCGCACTTGTCAGATCTCCAGAGGGAGGAACTGAATGAGAACATAACTGTGGAGGAGGTCAAGATGGCTATTCACCACTTGAAGACAGGCAAGGCCCCGGGACCTGATGGGTTCTCGGGGGAGGTATTCAAGATTCTGAGTGATCAGATCACTCCAATCCTCACCGACTACTATAACTCGATACTGCATAATGAGCCTGTTCGCCCAGAATCAAAAAACGCATACATTAAAATTATCCCGAAGAAAGGGAAAGACCCGCTGCTTCCTGCTTCATATAGACCCATATCCCTCATAGACATTGACCAGAAGATCCTGTCAAAGATATTGGCTGACCGCCTCGCGTGTTTTATGCCACACTTGATTGGGCCCTCCCAAAAGGGCTTCATCAAGGGAAGAGCGGCGGTGGGAAACATCAGGAAAGTGCTTGCAGTATTGGAAAGAGTCCGACACAAACCATTGCCAGGGGAGAAGCCTGTCCTGGTGGCCTTAGATGCAGAAAAGGCCTTCGATAATTTATTATTATTATTTATTTTTGAGCGCCCTTGGTTCCAGAGCGCTGTACATTCAGGTTTCATACATAATATAGGTCAAACAAGTACAAAGGTGACAAATTACTAACTAACAATTGGTACAGAAGGAGAGAGGTCCCTGCCCGTGAGGGCTTACAGTCTACAAGGAAGGTGGTAAGAGACAGAAGGTGAGGGGCAGACATGATTTCGGATAGTGTAGTGACAGTAGGGTTATTGTTGGTTATAGGCAATCCTGTAGAGATGGGTTTTCAGGCTGCTTTTGAGGCTGGTGAGAGTGGGGGAGAGTCTGAGGTGTTGGGGCAGTGAGTTCCAGAGAATGGGGGAAGCACGGGAGAAGTCTTGGAGACGGTTATGTGAGGAGTTGACACGGGTGAGAGCGGAGAAGAAGGTCCTGTGAGGAGCGGAGATTGCGGTGAGGGGAGATATCTGGAGACTAAGGCAAGATGTATGGAGGGGAGAGGTTATGGAGAGCCTTGTAGGTCAAGGTTATTAACTTGAACTGGATTCGCTTGGCAATGGGAAGCCAGTGAAGGGTTTGGCAGAGGGGAGAGGGCAGGGGAGTAGCGAGGAGAGAGGTGGATAAGACGGGCAGCAGAGTTAAGGATGGATTGGAGGGGAGCGAGGGTGCTAGCTGGAAGGCCGCAGAGAAGGATGTTGCAGTAGTCTAGGCGTGAGATGACGGGTCATGGACAGCATTTTGTGCTTTCGAAGTTAAGGAATGAACGGATGCGAGAGATGTTTTTCAGGTGGAGGCGGCAGGCGGAGGTGAGGGCTTGGATGTGCGGCTTGAAGGACAGTTGGAGTCACGGGTTATCCCAAGGCAGCGGACTTGTGGAGCTGGTGAGAGAGTGAAGCCATTGACTGTGATAGAGAGATCAGGTGGAGGGATGGAGTGGGACGGTGGGAAGATGATGAATTCAGTTTTCTCCGCGTTTAGTTTTAGGAGACGGGAGGAGAAGAAGGAGGAAAGTGGGACAGATCAGTCAGGGATCCGGGGAGAGAAGAGAAGCGATATCTGGGCCGGAGATGTAGAGTTGGGTATCGTCAGCATACAGGTGGTAATGAAAGCCATGCGATGCTATTAGTTGACCCAGACCAATAGTGTAGATAGAAAAGAGTAGTGGGCCCAGGACTGCCCCTGGGGGACACCAACAGAGAGCGGGCAAGAGGAGGAGTGAGTGAGAGACGCTGAATGTCCGATCAGTGAGGTAGGAGGAGATCCAGGAAAGGGCCAAGTCCGTGATGCCGAGGGAGGAGAGGATTTGTATGAGGAGTGAGTGGTCGACAGTGTCAAAGGCAGAGGAAAGGTCTAAGAGGAGAAGCACAGAGTAGTGGCGTGAGGCTTTGGCAGTTGCTAGGTCGTTTGTGACTTTGGTTAGGGCGGTTTCTGTAGAGTGGTGGGGTCGGAAGCCTGATTGGAGCGGGTCAAGGAGAGAGTTGGTGGAGAGATGGGAGGAAAGTTGAAGATAGACGTGTTGCTCTAGGAGTTTAGAGGCGAATGGAAGCAGTGAGATGGGGCGATAGTTGGACAGACAAGAGGGGTCAAGAGATGGTTTCTTAAGGATGGGTGTGATGGTCGCATGTTTAAAGGCGGACGGAAAGATGCCAGAGGTTAGCGATAGATTGAAGAGATGGGCGAGGGCTGGGATGATAACAGCACTAAGGTCAGGGATGAGGTGGGATGGCAGTGGGTCAAGACTACAGGTGGTGAGGTTGGATTTGGATAGTAGAGAGGAGAGCTTGTCATGAGTGACAGTAGAGAAGGAAGATAAGGGGGAATAGTGATGAGCAGGTGTAGAGGTGGGATGTGCGGACACTGCAGGAATAGAGATAGACAGAGGGGACTGTGGGGTGAAGCTTTGTCTGATGAGATTGATCTTAGGAAGTGAGTGGCGAAGTCATCTGGTGAAAGGAGAGATGGGGGAGGGGGTGCAGGTGGACGGAGGAGAGCGTTGAAGGTTTTGAACAGTTGTCTGGGGTTGTGAGACAGGGAGGATATGAGATTGGTGAAGTAGTCCTGTTTGGCTGATGCGAGTGCAGATTTAAATGTATGCAGTGATTGTTTGTATAAGGTGAAGTCAGCAGTGGAGCGAGTTTTCTTCCAGTGGCGTTCAGCAACTCTAGAAGCTCGCCTCAGCCGTTTGGTGGAGTCTGTGTGCCAGGGTTGTCTGTTGATTTTGCGGGTTCTGTTGTGTGTGAGGGGGGCGACAGCATCAAGAGTGGAGGTGATTGTGTGGTTGTAGAAAGTGGTGGCTGCATCTGGGTCAGTAAAGGAGCAGATGGTAGAGAGGGGGGAAAGAGATTCAGAGAGTGCAGGGGTTAATGTGCGATGGGACTGGCTTTGGTTTGTCCTGGATACCATGGGAATAACAGGGACGTTTAGGTCTGTCCTCTCGGCCATTTACGACGCCCCAACGGCCCAAATTCATACCCCGGGTTTCCTTTCCCAAAAAATCCCCCTTCATAAAGGGACAAGACAGGGATGTCCGCTTTCTCCCTTACTTTTTAATTTGGCCTTAGAACCCTTGGCATGGGTACTTGAGGATTCTGACCTCTTCTCGGGGATCCAGATAGGAGACAAAGAGGTAAAGACCGCTTTGTTTGCGGACGATCTCATACTATTCATGTCTGCTCCCCTGACCCAGCTCTCACCAGTGCTGGAGTTGCTGCGATATTTCGGCACGCTATCAGGGTACAAAGTAAACGTGTCCAAGAGTGAATTGTTAGAAATTGGCCCGAAGCTATCACAATCCCAGTGGGCGAACATGGGATCAGACATTACCCGGGCTCAGGAACACATCACCTATTTGGGGATCAAGGTGGGTCGGACTCCAGACTTGATGTATAAGTTAAATATTCCCCCTCTTATAAATAAAATCTCCCAGGACCTGAAGCGTTGGACCTCACTGCCACTGTCACTTGCTGGTAGATGTCACGCCATAAAGATGGTCTGTTTCCCACAGCTGCTATACCACTCCACCGGTTTTCAGGGAATAATCCATATTGCTCTTTTGGCAGCGAAACGAAGTCTCTTACAGTTACGGCTGAAGCCCACTCTCCCGCCAATCTCCGGGGTCATAAAGCAGCTGGAGGATTATCTTATAGCGGAAAGACTGGAGACAGAGAGGCGTAAGGAGATCCGAACCCCAGGGTTCTTCAGACGTTGGAGAACCTTCATAGAATCGCATTATTCCGACAGGGAGATAGAAGCCCTTATGCAGAGGTTCAAATATACCGATTGGTACTGTAGGGAGGGAATCGGGGGCACACTGAGGAGACTTCAGGTCTGAGGAACTTTGGACTTGAGTATGAGGTTCCATTAAAGCCCATACGGGCGCGTGAGACGAAGATAGGACGCAGTTGCACTTTAGTAGTGTTGATATTTTGTTTAATTTAATTTCTTTTATACCCTTGTAAATTGATGTTTTCTCTGTATGTATTATCTACATATTCCAGGCACAGGCCCGGAGATTATGCAAATACGTGATATGACCACTATTACATGTCAGAGATATGTGTTTATTGTTCAAATGTTTGAAAATGCAATAAAATTTGTTTTAAAAAAAAAAAAAGACAACAAAGATTGGAGTTTTTGGGAGGATTATTTTTTTTAATCGGGCCCCATGTTTAATGAGGATGCCCCTGAGTACACATTTAAGAGCCTCCCATTGGATTTGGGGAGAAGTAGAGTCGGAATGATGAGTGTCCACAAAGGAACGAGCGGAGGCCCGAAGCTCCGAGAGACAGAGGGCATCTTGAAGAAGAAATTCGTTCAACCTCCAAGAGAATGGAGGACGTGTGAGGTTAGGTAGGGCAAGGTCGCAGTGTACGGGGGCATGGTCGGAATGAAGAATGTTGCCTATCGAAGTGTCTGAAACATAGGAGAGGAGAGAGTGCTGTGTGAGGATATAATCAATCCGACTGTAGGAGGCATGAGGATAAGAATAGAAAGTGTAGTCTCTGTCTGAGGAGTGCATTAGCCACCACACGTCAGAAAGCTGCATGGCGTGAAGAAGTGGCCTGAGTTTTGTAAGAGTAAGAGTACGCGACGGAACAGCAGAATGGCCAAAGGACGTATCTACTAAGGGATTCAATGCAATGTTGAAGTCGCCACATAGAATAATTTGGGTCCTGGTTAGGAAAGAGAGGCAGTTGGTATTTGGGACATAAATGTTGGCAATGGTATAAAAGTGCCCTTGTATGCTGCCTCTCACGAAGATGGCCCTAGCATCGGCATCAGTAAAGACGTCCAACACCTGGACCTGCAGGGATTTATGGAAAAGTAAAGCTACTCCTTTGGTTTTCGAAGATACACTGCTACTATGGTACCAGGCAGGGAAGTACCGGTTGCGAAATTATTGCAAGTGGGTGGAAAGCAGGTGGGTGTCCTGTAAGCAGACTATCTGGGACTTCTGCTTGTGTAAGTGATACAGTATCTGTGATCTCTTCTCAGGGACATTAAATCCCTTAACGTTAAGGGATGTGATTCTGAGATTAGCCATTAGGTGGCCAGAGATTTTATTTTTAACCCCTTACCGCCTTAGCCAGTTTTGACCTTCCTGACAGCAGAGCCTCATTTTTGAAAAAAATGGAATTTCTATATTCAAGGTGATCGCTTTACTACACTCTTAGCTAATAGAGTTAAATCCTTTCAAGCACGAGCAAAAATAGCTCATCTAAATTCACCTTTTAAATGGTAAATTAGGGACCCCCAATTTATATTGAATTATTTGCAGAATATTATCATACCCTTTACAATTTAAAGGAGGAACCTAATATGGCCCCAGTAACTACAGAATCTATTAATAACTTTTTAAGCAAAGTTTCTCTACCCTCACTTTCTGACTTTCTTATTTAGAACTTCTTAATGTCCCAATCTCCTGTATTGAATAAGAAAAAGTTACCAATTCAGCTAAGCTACATAAATCCCTTGGTCCTGATGGAGTTCCCAACGAATATTTTAAATTGTTCAAAACTATTCTTTTTTTTAATTCATGAAATTTTTATTTAAATTTTCTAAATACAAATAATGTCATATATCGGATCCTTTTTTCGATACCTACAGTTAAGGCATGCGTGTGTGGCGCAGTTTGGGGGGATTGTAGTCCAGCTTGAATACGGATACTTAGAGGCCATTTTGAGACGGGTTACCCTTAAGAAGCCAGTTTCTTCCATCTACAAAGCTGTTATGGTCTGTCAGGTCTCCCCTCTGGCAGTCTCCTTCGAAAGGTGGCAGAGAGATGTCCCAGTCTTACCAAATGATGCGCTCTCTGAGCTAATGAGCTCTTGGCGTCTCTCAGTTTTGAGTGCCAGGGATCAACTGATCCAAATTAAGTGGCTCCAGAGGGTTTATCTTACACCAGTTAGATTATACCAGATGCATTGCTTGTCCTCCACGGCTTGCTCCCGGTGTGGGGCAGAGGAGGAACTTTGATTCACATGGTGTGGGAGTGCCGATTCTGCAAAAACTATTGGCGGGAAATTCACTGTTTTTTGAATAGGACACTGGGTTTCCCTAATGTGTGTTCACCTGAAAACAGCCTCTTAGGTATTGTAGAAGATCTAATTCCGGGTAAATCAGACCGCACCCTTTATCTGCTCTTGCTCTTCTATGCCAGGAAAAACATTCTTTTAAATTGGAAACCGCCCAAGGGCCCTACTTTAGTGCAGTGGAAACAGCTGGTTAATGCGGGGGAAATCCCTAGGTACAAAATCACATATGCTGCAATGGCATCCCAAGCATTTCCATACCGTTGGGAGCAAATGGACTGCAGCTCAAACGCTGTGAATGGCAAGGGATGGTGTTAAGGGGGGCCAGAGGTGGGCCGACAAGTGTGAATGAAGATTTATTGTGATGGGGGTGAATGTATGGGCATAGAGGTTGGCATGACTGGAAAGACTTGAGGAGAATACTACAATTGATGGGGCGACTTCTATTCCTTTTTGTAATTGCTCATTTATAGTATACTTATATATAAATTATACTGAAAGTGTTTGAATGTATACCTCCCGAACCACTATCTGGACACAGCTGAAATTATCATTTTGTATAGTTTATATTGCCGATTCCTCCTTTGAAAATTTTATATCTCCCCTATTTGAAGTACTTGTAATGCCTCTGTAGAACATGTGAGAATGTTGGTTTTTGTCTTTTTGTGTCTATTTGGAAAATTCTAAAATAAAGCCTTATAAAAAAAAAAAAAAATTATGTCATATATCAAAGAAATTTAACAGAAAATATGAACCAAAGAAACATACAAACAATGCCATAGACAAATCTTTCTCCAGAGTTACTACCAAAGATTCTCAATAGTAAATAGTTAGGATTGGGTGCAAAGCAAACACAATAAGTAATGATTCACCTATATTACTACATTAGAACAATATGCCGTAAACCACAAATGTTCTCTTTGCGTTTTTATGGATTTTTTATTTTTTTATTTTTTATAGAACAATCTTCACCAATATTGCCCTAATAAAGCGTTGGCTGAAATTTTTATACTTCTCATATAAGCACAATAAAAGTTCAAGAAAATGTAACCTGAATCCTCATGAGGTTAAATGTCCGAAGGGTCGGCAGGTTTCCGCCAAAGGTATCTACTGATTTCGATGCCTTTCAACAGAGATCATAGGATGCAGCGGTTTAGATGTCCTCCATAAGACTGTGGTGTTTTCTTATGGAGGACATCTAAACCGGCTGCTCCTATGATCTCTGTTGAAAGGCATCGAAATCAGTAGATACCTTTGGCGGAAACCTGCGACCTTGGGACATTTAACTCATTGAGGATTCCAGGTTACATTTTCTTGAATTTTTATTGTGTTATATGAGAAGTATATAAAATTTCAGCCAACGCTTTATTTATGGCAATATTGGTGAAGATTGTTCTATAATATTAAAAGAATAAAAAATATCCATAAAAACGCAAGAGAACTTTTGGGTGGTTTACGGCATATTGTTCTAATGTATTATGTTTCCATGCAGGGGGGGTCCTGCTAATGCCGTACATGTAACCTGGGTGTTTTAGTGCTACACTATCGCTTGAAGTCACCTATATTACTAAACAGTGTGGGTGGAAAAGGACCATTACCATGGGAATAACTAAAGAGCCCCTTTGAGTGCAATGAGCAAGGGTTGAGCATTATACAGCGTCATAAAAGGATGAGTCAGTGCATATCTCCCATTTTTCTTTAATTTTAGGAACTACGTGGGGGGAATTACAAGGGAGGTTTCATATTTAAATTGATAGTTGACTCCATTTAGAATTTCTTTGATGGAGAGGGTAGCCGGAGATTTCCAATGGTTAGCGATAGTTTGCCGTGCTGCTATCAGGATATGAAAAAGAACTGTTCTGATTGGAGGCGGAAGTTCTGCCAGATTTATGTCTAATAACGCTAGGGTAGGAGTGAGAGCAATCTTAAGAGAGAACAGATTAGAGATAAGTTCTTCAATTTGACCCCATAAAGCAGAGACTACAGGACAATTCAACCACATATGTAATAGGGTTCCAACTGAACCACATCCTCTCCAACAAAGAGCTGATCTAGGTTGGGTAAAGTGAGCCACACGGGTAGGAGGGAGATACCATCTGAGATGTAATTTTTTCATAGTTTCTAGATGGTTTATACACCTAGAATGTTTAATGGAGGCTGTGCCAGCTGCCATCCAAGTATCATAGGAGAATGTGGCAGATAAGTCTTCTTCCCATTTTTAAATATAATTCGGTTTATGCTGACTATCTATAGTCAATAACAAATGATATGTAATTGATAGGCCTCTTTCAAAGCCTTTTTTTCCTCGTAAAAAATTAAAGTATGTAGAGATTGGTATAGATTTTTTGGCCAGGCCCAGCTCCGGAGTATATGACGGACCTCTAGAAACTTAAAAAAATTGGACCGATCTAAATTATAGATCGACATTAGGTCAGAGAATGCTCTAAGAACCTTTTGTTCATATAAAAGTGCTATATTCGTAATGCCCATTGTCATCCAGTTATCTAATACTAGGTGAGGGGCCGCCAATCGAAGCAGAGAGGGGCAACAGTCTTTTTTTTAAAAATACATCCATTTCCTGGGTTTGACAAATGTGTTCTAAACTTGGAAAGCATGTTGAAGGGAAGGGAAGGTTAGAGCTGGAAGTTTAAGATCTAGTAAGTCTGCTATCAAGAGCTCGTTAACTGTGTGGGGAAATCTCGAGGGATTTTCGATCTGAGACAAGTGATGTGCATTAGGTGCGGTCCAAAAATAATGCAGCACAGAGGCTATATTTGAGAGATTCAGGTCAGGGACTGACATTCCTCCTTCCTTAATGCTGAGGAATAAGTATTGTTTCCTACAGCTGGGTTTTTTAGAGCTCCAGATAAATCTCAAGAGTAAAGATTGGAGCTTAGTAATTAGTGCTGTTGGAAATATGTATGGGAGGGATCGTGAGATATAAAGAAAACGAGGGAGTAATAACATTTTGGTAATGTTTATCCTAGCTAACTAAGATAGTCGAGTTTGAGATAGGCGGTTCACTTCTTTTAATAGGAAGTTATGCAGTGAGTCTATGTTAATCATTAAGTGGACTCTAAGGAGGGCGTTATTTTGATACCTAAGTAGTCGATCGATGTTTCTAACCATATGGGGTTGGGGTTCACCCCAATCGTTGTAATAAAGGTTTTTGATGATGGGGCGATGGTGCAACGGGAGATCATTAGATTTTGATCTATTCAATTTATAATAAGAAACCAAAGAGTATGATTTGAGGATCAAAAGGAGGGATCTCAGGGAGTGCTCAGGATTTTGACACATTATTAAAATTTCATCTGCAAATAAACAGATTTTATGTGCTTGTCCGTAGAGAGAGATTCCAGAAATCAAATCAGTTTGTCTAATAATTTCAGAAAGAGGTTATACACACAATAAATATTAGAGGAAAAATTGGACAACCCTGATGTGTTCCATTGGAGAGAGAAAAGGCCGACGACAAAAAACCTGAAGCTAGAACCCTGGCTGAAGGTGACGAATATAGTGAAATGATAGCTTTCAGTATAGGGCCTGCGAAGCCAAATTTGTTTAAAAATTCTCTAAGATAGTCCCAATTGAGTCGGTCAAATGGCAACTTTTCATGCGTTCCATAGCGGACTAGCAGAGATAAAGGGGTTTTTATTGGAGTTAATTTCTATTAGACACATCATAATACTCTTAATTACAATATATCAGTGGCCACTAAAAAACTCAAGTGAAAATCTTAGGTATATAGGAATATTTGAAAATGGATTTACTGCTAAGGAAAGGGAAATTCTGTTGGTGACCTATGCCAACTTTTTATCAAAATATATTTGTGTTGTTTGCACAGCCCAACCAAGCTTTGTATGATTTTTTGGGGAAATGCTCAAACCCATTGGCTTGCTGCACTCCGCCATACCTCTTATAAATCAGTGACAGGGTAATTCAGTAGTCAAGTTCCTATCACTCCCTGAGATGTTGTAGTCTGAATGAATCCTAAGTGAAGGTAACATGTTAAATGTTTGGGGACTCCGCCTTGTACAGGGATCCCCTTGACGTCTTTGGGTGTGAGCTTAAACATTTTTTGATCTAAAATTGCGAACTACAAGTATCCCAGGTTTTCATATTTTACTTAGCTAGTATTGCATTTTCAAATATTCCTTTATACCTTGGCTTTTCACTTTGTTTTTAGGTGCCTCTGATATTTGTATTAGAGTATGCTATTGACTTTATTCAGTGTGCACCTATGCCCTACGTTTTTTCAAAATTTAGTTTGGGTGATGTGCACAGCCTAACCAAGCTTTCTAATCCAACACTCTTATGATACCGTCCCGTGTTTGTCGACCTTTACACAAAACCTACCTAGGATTTTAGCAAATAACTTAATGTGCAATTTAGTAACGAAATGGGCCTGTAGTTCGCAATTTGATTGGGTGATTTACCTGCTTTGGGTATGGTGGTTACCGTTGCACAGAGCATTTTTCAGGGCGCAGAACCTTTATCTATAATCTCTTGAAAGATTGAAGCAAGATGTGGGGCAAGAGTGGCAGAAAATAGCTTATAGTACTCATTCGAGAGACCATCTGGGCCAGGAGATTTATTAAGTTTGGAGTTTTTAATAGTTGCTTCTATTTCTTTGATCTCTATTGGAGTATTCAGTAACTCCAATTGTTCGGGGGACAGAGGGAGCAAAATGCTTAGGTTTCGGCAGTCTATCAATACGATCTACCATTAGGTCTTGATCAGATGCTTCTGGAAGAACTAGAGCCATTAAAATCAGTGAGAAATTGGGACAAGGCATCCGGGGCGACCGATTCAGGGACTCCTCAGAGCCGAATATTATTGCGACGCGAACGGTCTTCAAGATCCAATACTTTTGAGGATAGTTTCTGGACCTCTTCTTCTTAAGCTACATTGGCGTCAATTAGATTATGGGACTTTGCAAATTCCGCCATTTTTTTTCTCCACATCGTCGGTTCTGGACAACCAAGCGCTGCCATATCCATCTTAAAATCATTCATCATTTGCTTGAATTCACTTTGGAGTGATTCTCTGAATGAGGAGAATAGACGTTGAAGGGTTTGTTCAGAGGTGCAGAAGGATTCTGAAGAATTTTGATGATCCATACTAACTGAATCGTGTCTAGACGAAGTTTGCGATAGAGGCGGGGGGGAATTCTTCTCTCTCTATCCTGGGAGCGAGTTGACGGAGTTTGAAAAAACTCGGTTTAGAAGGCTGAGATTTTTTTTTTTTTTTTTTTTAGAGTTTCCACCCATTACGGAGTTGTAGATAGATATTGGAATGTTCCAGAAGGTTTAACTATAACAATGAACAAACCAGTACCTGATATGAAAAAGTGATTCCTTACAGTAAGCATAATACAGTCAAGAAATATCGCAGAAGGTATTCAATTTAGGCCTGTGTTTGCAGAAATTTTTTTTTCTCTTTCTCCTGTATATTAAAGCGTTTGTTTAGCCGCTGAATGGCAATCTACAAGCACACAGTAGGTATAAGATATCTAAAGATCTATAGTGTGGTGGGAGTTCAGAGTTGAGGCGACCAGTGGAACAGATGCTTATAGCCGTGTTCACACGGGCATTTTTCCGACCGGATTTGTGAGCCGGATTGCGACTACAAATACGGCTGAATAGGGGCGGAGAGGAGGAGCGCCGTCCTAGGCCCCATAGAATTTACACTATCTTACGGCGCGTTACAGCGCCGTAAATATGTTCATGTCACTTTCTCCCCTGCGGACGGATTCGGAGAGTGGGGGAGGAGCGACGGAAATCACAATGTTCTCTATTGAGAGCAGTGGCATTACCGTAATTACTCTCGACGGATTGGCGCACGTATGCAGCGCAAATACGGCGCGGATGTACGGCGCCAATCCAGGAGTAAATAAGCGTTCGTGGAACGAGGCTTACCAACTGCAGACAGATGACTCCAGGGCCGTGCACTTCAACACACTGGACACAGTGCTGATATGGGCAAGGCAATGTCCAAGAAGAAGTTCTCAATAGGACAGTGTGGGGCACGGAGGGACTGACCTCTTATATATTCTTGTCTTTTACGGCTAGCAGGATATATCTATTGCAAGCTGTGGGGCAGGAGCTAAAATGGCGGCAGCAATTGCGGGTGATCAAGCAATAGAGACGGGTGCTAAGTCCTGGTCACTCACTGAAGCCGCTACAGATCCAGGCAAGGACCCAGCGGTAATCAGAATGTGAGAGAACACTCGGCGTTTACCTCAGCGGAAAGCCGAGGGTGTAAAATGTGGCTGCTCTGGGATTCCCTGGATGGGATAGTGTGCCTACTAGCAGAGGGAAGACGCTGCTTTGAGAAGGTGCCAGGCGCCGATACCTGCAAGGCGCAAGAAACTCCAACTCTGCTCCGTTCACCAGGTGAAACTGTGGTTGTGTTACAGGTCCGGTGGCCGCATGTCACGCAGGGACGGCTTTCCCTCTGGCAATGAAGATCTACGCGGAAGCCGGCATAAGTTTGTGGGCCCTGCCAAAGGAGGAGAAGGTGCGCTGTAATGGCTTCTGTCTTGTCAATTTATTAGTTGACTAGGTGTCACGGGCTTCGTCTCGGCGTTATATGCAGCGACAGCTGTTAATTATAGTTATCTTGGGCTCCTCTGAGATAACTGAATGTAGTACCCGTTATTGTCACTATATCTATGGACAGGACTTGTGTTATCAAGATGGCATCACCTCTCCCTGGGACTTCCCGCCACTCCCCAGGGATTCCTGCCTTGCATGTGCCAGGGTCTAGTGCGCCGAAACGGAGAAGATCTCCACCACACTCAGGAGATGTTGGGGTCGTTTGAAGCCAGAGGTGTTCCGGAAAGCAGGTAAGTGCGCTGTCTTCCTCATCACTCTTCCTTGCCTTTGGCTCGATTGCCGCTGGCTTAACTCAGAGGGGTGGGGGGGTCACGAGGGTGAGATTGGGATGGGTTCCCTGGGATGCGCCCAGACCCCGCTGTGAAGCCGACCCATGGAGTATGGACCGTTGCGATGTTGCGGCGGGCAGTCACTCAGTTACTCACTGCGGTCCACAGGTAACATTGCAGAGAGATCCATACAGAGGAAGGTCGCACAGGCAGATCCCTCAGCACTCCGTGATCCTCTCTAAGATGGCGCTGGTGACTGCCACTAAGCTCCGGCGAGATAGCGGAACCTCTTCTGGGTGCAGGATATTTCGGTGATTGCTTCAGATGAATTACTTGGAATGGATGGTCAGGAACTGTGATCAAACTGATTAAGATTATTAGAGCAAGAATAATAGGCTTATTTGAGCCGTTTTGGATAGAATTCCCTCAGAGCTCTCACACTACAAGTCTAGCCAAAAAAATAAAATAATTAACCATTTTTTTTGTTGCAGGGTTCAGACCACGCCCCCTGTTCAAAATTATTCTTTTACCTCACATGATCCCTATTTTCCAAACCACTATACATAAAGGTTCCCCTCCCTCAGAAATGCTCTGCGCCACAACTACAACAATTCCCAAATCGGGTAAATCCCCTGACCTAGTTACAAATCATAGACCAATCTCTTTATTGAATTGTGACCTTAAACTCTACTCTAGACAATGACATTGTCCCAGAGGTTTATGGGGAGAATGTCGTTGGACTATGGTCCCCTTTCTCGCCCTGCACTATATAGGAAGTGGGCCACCTCTAGATGGCACCACAGTTTGGATTTGGCAACCATTCTGATGCAAGAAGCAAATGTATTTGGGACTTATCTGCTTTGGTGGGTGGAAAGTTAATCGAGTTTTGTCATACCTCGTGCAGGTGCCTTAAGGCCAAGCAAAGGCGCAAGGTAGACCTCTATCTGCTTCGGCAGTGGAGGTCACCGACTTTGTGACCTTGTGCAGGTACCTTTTGGTCCGACGGGGAAGCATTCTGTTATTGGTTTTGAGGGGGACCCATTACTTTTTAGTCTGGAGTCTGCGATAGACCGTTATCTCAATGCACTGTTTTTGTTGTGGACTTTCTGTTTGCGCCACATTTTTTTTTGTGCATTTTGGTGTTACGAAGCACGTGTTAGGGCTTAAAAAAAAAAAAGCAAGCTGTTAAGGGACTCTTTCCAAATTAATATAACTGTTACTCCTGGACTTTACCCTGGAAAAATATCATGTGTCTTTTAGAACAGTTCTATTCCCCTCTTAGGCAACACAGGTTGTACATAGGTGTTTCTTTGGAATCCTACTAGAGTTAACTATCACAATCACTGTGAAACCAATTTAGTTATTCCTCCTCCCTTGGACTTCAATATAAAAGCTAAATGGAAATTGTGGACCGTTGGATTCAACAAATATAAATCTATATATATATCTATATACACTCCATGTCCAACCAAAGGAATAAAGTCTGCTCACATATCAGGAATGGCAAGACAAAAGGTGGAATAGTTACATCTAAAGAAGTGGCCATATATACCTGCTACCTCCCCTCATTGAAAGACTCTGTTGTTAAATTCTTGTTTCTTGATTTGAAACAATGGACACTGTCATAGATTTGACAATCACAGAAGGCAACATGCTAACGCGACAAATAAATATTTTCTATACCTGGTAGGAAGTCAGGACATCTGGATGACTCACCCACACTCTACAGTGACATGTGATTGATGATTCAACCAGGCTTGGGGGAACCAGACAATGTGAGTTGTCCAGCAGGGCTGTTGACCTTTTGGGGATCAATGAATCGATACCTATGGAAAAAGTGACCCATACATGATTGCTGTGACTGTATTAAAAAACTGTGCTGATTGGTTAAGACAGCTGTTGAAAGTGTTCAGGGATGGGCAATGGATGGGCCATTAGTGTGTGGGTGTGACTGTCCTGGTTTAAAAAGAATGCACACAAGATTAGGTAAATCTTTCCCACCATTCCTTCCTGATTACTCCCCTCCTCCCACCCCCCAACCCATAGTTACCTAGGTTTCCCATGTGGGTGTGTGTATATATATATATATATATTTTATATATACTATTTTTATATATACATACCAGTACTATAGTATATATATCTTGACAAAGGCTCTGGTGAGGGAGTTGTGTAACGTGCGCTCCTGGTAAGCCCCTAATGGCCGGGAATAACCACCCTGTTTCGGCTTGATTTCCTATTGGACAGTGCGCGTGCCGGAAATTTTTTCTATTTTATACTTGGTGAGATATATATTATTTATAACTATATTATATATATTATTATATAATATATTTATATTATATTAAAAACCATTTTTGAAGATCCAGTTGTTCATTGCTCCAAACTTATTTTGTTTAGCTTGGCACCCATGTATTTCTCTTTTTATGTGTTAAAAAGCTAGGTCAGATTACTTTTGATTTATGATGCTAGGTAATTCATTTGATCATTTCTGATTAACATTGAGGTAGATGTTCTTGAATACCCTGTACTTCAATGTTTTACCATGGCTTGTTACTTTTGTTTGCTCTGTTTTTGTTACGGTTTCCCAATTACAGGATTTTGTTTCTGTAAAATTTCTTGAAAATGTAATAAAAATTGAATAGTTAAAAAAAAAGAAAAAAGCAATGCAAAGCAATTATTATTATTAATTATTTTGGGGGTTAACACTATAAAAGTATAGAAAATTATAATTAAAAAAGCCACAATTTATTTTTTTCAATTTCACCTGACAAATTATTATTTTTGAGTTTACAAATACATATATGGTATATTAAATGTCACCAATAAAAAAAATATAAAAGTCCTTGTACAGCTTGATAGAAAACATGTGGGGATGGAAAAAAAAACATCAATTAATTGCCAAAAATCACTGCATTGGAAACAAGTTAAAGGTTTATACTGCAGTAAAATTTGGCATTTCATACAGGTTTGCTGTTACAGTTGTCAGCAGGTGTATTGTTATTGAGCCCTACTGTCAGCACAAATGACCAATTCAATGTTTCAAGTCTTCTTTATAAAATGCAGTCAATGGTACAACAATATACAATATTTTGATTCCATATGAAAGCTAGGAAACATGCAGCACCACCATAAATTGAGATCTAACCAAACACAAAAACCCTAATAACAGCGACAACATTATACCTCATAACAGACAGACACACTTTTTATCATCTATCTAAATCTGTAGGAGAAAAGCTACATGAGACATGTGTGGCTGCCATAACCATGGTATTCCGTTAGCAAGACCTGGGGTGTTCAGCTGGTTGCCAGGATAATACATAAAAGCCTAAATCAAACTTAAAAAATAATGTGATAAAACAGAATAGAAAATGTTGAATGATGGGCAGAGGCAAATAGGGGTGGCATGTGGGTCGTCTGACTTTACGGCATAAGATTGTGCTCTCAGGCTTCTACATGCAATAAAAAATATTAAGCTCCCCAAGACTGAAACATCTTATAGTAACAAGCAAACAATAAATACATTTCTTAGAAAAATTAAGGTTTCCAAATTGTCACTTTTGCTTCTAAAAATTGCCAAAGAGCAAGAAAGGTATTTTAGTCCTTATGCTATTATTGCTGTTACTTACTTGGGTCATAGGGATGTGGTTGAAGACAATTTACAACATGATTGTCTGCTTCTAAAAGCATTAGATGATCAGTAGTGTGGCGATCCCAAATGAAGATGTGACCGCAGTCAGAACCACTTATGACAAAGTTCTTACCCCAAAAACCAGCCTCTTTGATCTGTAATTAAAACAGAAATTACAGATTTTGCCATAGTTTATATAAAAGACAAGCAATATAAAGATTATTGTGAGATTTGGGGAGGAGGAATAAATGGATTTTATCATTAGAAAACTGATGTTTTTTTTTTGTTTGTTTGTTTCCTATGTTACCGCCTATATTAAACATCCTGAAATACTGTATCTTTTATTACCGGTATACTAGACACTGAGCACCCACAATAGGCTTACATTTCCTATTTTGTTGCGATTACGGTTTAGCTCGTGTTGAGTACACTGTAGGCAACCATCTCATTATAACTAAGGAGCAAGAAAAGTTCTAATTCTTTTACAACTATTTTCTACAGCATAATATTTATTTATTAGCTTTTAGT
The DNA here is from genome assembly GCA_025379985.1 of Phyllomedusa bahiana. Classification (NCBI taxonomy): domain Eukaryota; kingdom Metazoa; phylum Chordata; class Amphibia; order Anura; family Hylidae; genus Phyllomedusa; species Phyllomedusa bahiana. The sequence goes on along the minus strand of JAODAL010005791.1, from coordinate 5,123 downwards.
TAATTTTTTTTTCATAGGGGAGGAAGGAGGAGGGCAGGTATGCAAAAGATTCCAATATGTTGGCATTTGTTTTTCTATACAGTCTAAGGCGTTGTAAAAACAGACATTACATAAACTATAGGACAAATACTTTTATGGCTCTATACAAATACAGTGTGGATACAATTAAGTTTAACTTTTAAGGTTTTAGTATTTTTCATCAAAAGATGAACTGTTTTTATGTCGAAAAAAAACATTAAATTTTTGTGCCACCACCTTCTGAAACCCATAACTTTTTTTCTAATTGACATAACAGTGTGAAGACTAGAATTACATATGAGACTAATTTTAATGATTACTTATTTAAATTAGCTTTTTGGAAAGGATTAGGGTGCTAAAAAAACCAGCAATGCTGGCATTTTTTTCACACCTAATCCTGGTCTGCCATGTTTCCTGTTTGTAAAGGCAGGCAGAAACTAGGAGGTAGGGGAGAGACTGAAGCTGTATCACGCAGAAATACTCAAAGGCTCAGTGTAGTGTTAAGAGACCCACATTATCGCTGTTTTCTCTCTTGCTTTCCTTAAAGGGGTTTTGCCAGGACGTGCCTTATCTGCTAAGAAGCAAATGTAAACAAGCCATGGAGCTGAGAGAGAGACACACAGACTGCCAGAGCACAGAGCTGCATAAGGGATCGTGTGAAATGTTCACTGAAATAATCAAACTACTACTTTTGTTTTCTGTATACAAAAGACAACAGCTTTCTCCTCAGCAGCTTGAAAGCTTCTTCATGTTATCTGTCATCTGATTAAGCAGGGATATACTCAGATAATCACACTACAACTAGTTTATTCTGTATACAAAAGAAAAACATTTCTACCCGGTGCCTTGAAAACTTCTGCAGCTCAGTCTCATCAGATAAGAAGCTTTCTCTGCGCAAGCCCAGCCAGCAGCTCTTATCAGGTCGTATCTAGTAGAAGCTTTGAAGTAACTAAGGGCAGGTAAGGCAGCCTGTAGCTCTCTTAGGCTGCACTTTTTGTAATCACATATATTTAGAAAAGTGATTAAAACCCATTTTGGAGGATCCCACGTCAACATTACATCGTGGCAAAACCCCTTTAAATAAGAATCACAGGTGAGCAAGTGAAATGTGGTAAGACTGCTGTCTCTGCACACTCACAAGGAGAAGCATATGGAAAATGTAGTCTATACTACTTGAACCATGTCAGAGGAGAATAAGCCTTATGCATCGCAGACAACCTCTAAATGGCACGTTAACTATAACCAATATAATGTATCTCACAAACGCGAGTACACCCCTCACATTTTTGTAAATTATATGTTTTCATCGAACACTGAAGATATGACACTTTGATACAATGTAAAGTAGTCAGTGCACAACTTGTATGACAGTGTAAATTCGGTGTGTCCACAAAATAACTCAACACACAATCATCAATGTCTATACCGCTGGCATCAAACGTACACCCCTGGGTGAAAATGGACAAATTGGGCACAATTTGTCCATTTTTCCTCCATGGTGCCATATGACTCAGTGTTACAAGATCTCAGGTGTGAATGTGGAGCGGGTGTGTTACATTTGGCATTATCGCTCTCATACTGGTCAATGAAAGTCCAACATGGCACCTCATGGCAAAGAGCTGTCTGAGGTCTGAAAAAAAGAAATTTTTTTTCTACATAAAAGATGGCCCCAGGCTATAAGATGATTGCTAACACCCTGAAACTGAGTCCGGCTCGGTGGCAAAACCATATAGCTGTTTAAAAGCAGGTTCCCCTTAGAATGGGTTTTGCCATGGTAACCAAGAAGCTAAAGGGTCATCTCGCGTCATATCCCAAAATTGTCTTTTCAAACTAAAAAGAAGTAAATGGTTACGCAACCTCCGTAAAAAAAGGAGAATTAGTGTGTTTTAAAAAGTGGGAAAAAACCAAAAATGGTGTTATTGTCAATAATAAAACCACCGCCACCAAAAAATTTCTTTTCCCTAAGAGGGGATATTTATTTTCAGTAAGCCGGGTTTCAATAAAGGGTGTTGGTATTGCATAAATTGTAGTAAGTAATCTCAGTTGTATATACAAAAGGTAATATTGATAAGCACTAAAATTGGTATAGGCGGACAAACGTGTCTAGTTTGCACGAGTTTCGGTGAAAGCCTTTTTCAAGTGACAAAATAATAAAGATGAGAAATATTGCTAGAGTTTTGTTGGAAGGTTTTTTTGGCCATAGAGTTAGGCTATAGGTATTGAGAGGAAGGAAATGGGGTCCAATTCCACCAATAATAAGGTGAATTGCTGTGGGGGAGGCGAGTAAGGATGTGGAGAATGGACGAACACGTCCGGAGGCTGTAGAGAGCCTAAAGATGATGCACAAGAAAACCCGGAGTTTGCTGAAAAGAAGACTAAGAACATGGTCTGAAAAAAAAGTAAGTGCATAAAAGATGAAGGGAGATTTAGGGGCCCCCAAAACTTACAAATTGTTGAAGACTTAATTTGCGTACAGTGCTCCTTTTGTCAGTCATCACTGCCCTATGCATGGTGTGAAAAATTGAGTATTTAAAGCATTTTTGTAAGTAGGTGTAGCATGCTTTCATCAATTTGTAAGTATTTGGGCTCCATGAATGCATCCATTAATCTTTGATGCTCCTTATCTTTTTGTTTATATTGGTTGATCATGTAGTTGCTGTATTCTTTTGCTACTTTTGGATTATACTATCCCACTTATATGACAAAAATTATTTTTTTTCCCTGATGAAGTCTTTAACATTATAGGGGGAAAAGTGTTGCTGTCCTTGTCTTATTGTAGACATTGTTTTACCTTTTTGGCTAATCTTACATCTATAAGGTATGGTAGGGAGTAATAGGGTGGTATAGATAGGTTGCCCTTATAGGGTTGGGTACCCTAAGACTTTGTAGTAGGGAGAGAGTAGTTAAGTTTTGTAGGGGTTTTTATTGATTTTTTGGGTGTGATTGATTTTTTTCCGTATTTATTAGATTTTTTTGAAAATTTAAAGTTACGTTTATTGTTTCAGTACATTTTTTGTGATAATTTTTGTGTTAAAGCATGTTGCGAGGATACTTTATCATAGGATTGCCCAGTCCTACACTTATTTGGGTGTTTTGCAGCCAGGTGAAGAGTACAAATACAGGTGTGTCTTGCCTACAGTCAATTATGGTGGTGGAAGTGTCATGGTTTGGGACTGCATAAGTGCTGGTTGTGGGGAGCTACAGCTGATTGAGGGAACTATGAATACAAACATGTTTTGGGAATACTGAAGCAGAGATGTCCCTCCCCCTTGGAAATTGGGCTGCAGGGCAGTATTCCAACATGATAACGACCCCAAACACACCTCTGCCTTGCTAAAGAAAATAAGGGTAAAGGTGCTGGACTGGCCAGGCATGTGTCGAGACCAAATCTTATTGAGCATCTGTGATGCATCCTGAAATAAAGGTGGAGGAGCGTAAGATTTCTAACATCAACCAGCTCTGTAATGTTGTCACCTGCCCAGGAAAGTTAAGGCAGTGCTGGAAATAAAGGGGGCCAAAAAAATATTTACACTTTGTCCCCAATTTGTAATTTTCCCTGGGGTGCACTCTATTTTTTGCCGCGGTTTAGACTTGAGGCTGTGTGTGGTTATTATAAGGAAAAACAATTTTTTATGGATAAAGTGTACACTGACACTTTACAAATTTTATCAAGTGTCTTTTTTCGTATTGTCTCATAAAAAGATATAATACAAAATTTAAAAAAATGTGAGGGTTGTTCTCACTTTTGTGAGATGCTGTATATAAGAGCCTCTACTCTATTCTTTAATAGCAACCTATGCTGCACTAAAAAGTAAAAGAAGTTGCTGGGCTGCTTCTTTATGGAGATCATCTACTCAGTGGTAATAGTGGACATAGACTTCCAAAATCTTCTCTTTCAACTGCAAAGAAAAGAAATTACCCCAGCTGCAGCAGGGTAGTTTTACTGGCCAGTTTGTGAAGGACACTGCTAGAAGTGATGCAATTTAGAATTTTGACATTTCGAATAAATGAATGAAATAAATAGAAAATACTTTTTTCAAAAACCTTATAAATAATGAACACAAACTCAAAAGCTGAATTCTCTCAGGTTGTGGGTTGCACTATAGGACAGACAGTAAAAGATTATTGTAATGAACCCTTCCTGCCACAGGGATTTTTGTTTATGTCACACTCGTTTTGTCCTCCCTGCCTTTCAATAGCCATAACTTTTTGTACTTTTCTGTAAACAATATTTTGTTCGACACTATGCAAACATTACATAAACTAATCATAGTGTATTGAAAAGATAAAAATATTGTGCTTATATCTGGGGGCCAAAATTTTTATAGAAACAACTATTTTTTTTACTTCTTTAACAAATCTTCAAATCATTAATAATGCGCAAATGTACTTTTTAATGTTTATAATAATGAAGGAAAAAGAAAAAAAAAAACAAAAAATTTTAGGTGGAAAGTGCAAAACAATACAATTGCGCCATTTTTGTGGGTGTTTCATTTTAATGGAGTTCACTGTGTGGTATAAATAACGTTATTCATTCTGCAGGTTGGTATGATTCTATTGATACCAAACATTGGAGTTTTTGTTATGTTTTAGTAGTTTAAAAAAAATAAAACTTTATAATTTTTTTAATTTGTGTTGGAGTGCCGTTTTCTGCAACCAATAATTAAATAAAACAAATAAAACATGTAGCTCAAGCACATATAAGTTTTTCTCATACATATTTTGCAGTAGAATTTGAAAGCCAAAGTCAAGAATGGGTCCAAAACACAGAAGAAGTAAAAGCCTTTTCATTTTACTTTTTCTCTGTGTAGGCTACACTTGTTTTGCCTTATAAATACTGCTGTAAAATATGTGTCAAAAAACACTGTGTGAAATGAGTGAGCCTCCTTGCGAAAAATTTATATTCCCAGCAGGTTTATATGCATGGAAAAACAAGAAGTAAAGAGGTCTGAACCATCTGTCAGTAACTACTGGACAATCCAGAGAGAAGACAGAGATTGTTCCCGCAGATCTACTCCTCTTGACTTCTGGGTTCTCATTTACTTACAATAGAGCACAAGCCCCTCCAGCATATTAGGATGAGAACCTTGAAGTCAAGAGGAGCG